>ML779561.1:243240-259406 GCA_009831015.1 Picea engelmannii
CATATGAATGATGATCAATTCAACACAATGCTTGTCTTGCTAATTATCTTTCTTGTATGAATGAAAACCAAACTAGCACAAGCAAAAGTCACACAAACAATACACCCTTCGTAGCAATCGAAACGAAAAGTGAAAGAAAATAAATGATTAAAGAGAAAAACAAACTTCACACCCAAAAGAAAAAGTTGAAGAACAATGACCTTGACTAAAATCAAGATAAAGAGGTCTGTAGGCCTTTGATGACCTTCACTAGGGTTTTTTACTCAGCTGATGAGGAGAGAAAAACAATGCATGGGTTTTGAACTTCACTCAACAGGAAAAAACTCAATGAAAATAGTGAAGAAGGCTACAAGATCCAACTAATGAGATGTTTATTCTTCAAAAAGACAGATGTCAAGGCTGAAAGGGAAGAAACATTGACTCACAAGGCCACTCAGCAGAGGAGACACAGAGGCAAAACCTTAACAGGGCAATTCTGGAAGGTTTTTTGAGCCAAAGAGGGTTGGCGCTCTGTTGCCAAAGGAAATGAGTGTTATAGAACTCTGTGTAAGGCTATGGGGGAGCGTTGGTGCTCTGTTAACACTAGGACAGGGGCGCTAGGGTCTAAAAGTCCCAGAAATGTCAAAAAATCAAAAAATTGCAATTCAATTTCGACAATTATGCTGAGTGTGATGAGGTAAGGAGCCAATCAGCTAATGAAACTAATCAAAAGAGGAGTGAAACAGGTTTGAAACAATCAAGGGATAGAACAAGGTCAATGAGGGGAAAATCAAAATAAGAAGTTTTGATTTGAGGCTATCTCCCCAGTGGAGTCGTCGGTTTCTGTTGTAGGTAAATCTCCCAGTGGACAGGTACATCACCTCTAAGAGCTTGACCCTAACTCTAGACAGAAAATGCTTAACATGGACACTGATTTCCTTTCAAAACTATCTAAACTAACACATGAGAAGGAAGGAATATAGAAGTACCTTTTATCGACGTTTGTCCCTGCACGCTCTGAGTTGCGCTTCAATCCTTTTCTCCTTGCTGAGTCCTGTGGACAAAACAAGATATGACCGCTTCCTACTCTATTGATGTTAGCTTGAAAATAGATCTATCAATTAATGATAAGTTCATGTGAAATTAGACAAAAACTAGAAAGAAACAGGCGAAGCATGTCATATTGATGAGAATAATGACAATAGTACTTACAATCGTAGATGCGAATGCGACAGCTTTGTCAAGTCCCCTTCGTCTAACCCTTTCCTGAAAGCTCCACAACCTGGATAACAACAGCTTCACTGATCACTCTCCTTTGGATAACTATGAGTTTCCTCCAAGATCATAAGTTTCATATCTTCAATTCTTCCCCCTTTCCACCATCATAGAGTCTGTTTATATAGGTTAAGAGGAGCTTAACCTCTTCAGTTATCTTTAGAACAAGTTGGGAACCTTCTCCTTAGATCAGGGATCTCTTGATGAAACCAAGAATTCGAGCACAACTGGCTCCTAATCTCGAAATATCCTCCCCTTATTCTCCTCAACGGGCCAACTACTGCCTCATATTAGGCAGCGCTCCCTTAGAAGGGGCATCAAAGCGCTATAACACTCCCTGGTAAGCTTTAGGGGAGTGCCAACGCCTTCAATATGAGAAACGCTCCTTCAAAGGGGGCTGGGGAGCATTATAATGCTCCCTGAAGCCTTGTAGGGGAGCGCCAACGCTTCTAGGACTTAAATAGGGGAGCGCTCCTCCTTAAAACCTTTGTTTCAGGGCTCCTTTCAGGTGTCAAGAGTTATTTGACTTCAGTAAACCAGTTCTCCTTCTTCAAATCAAGCATATGAGATGTTATAAGTGTCTCCTTAGTGTCGTCGACATGGCAATATGTCTGAACATCATTTGCGACACTTGTGACCAACTTGCGACATTTGCGAAAGTTGTAAGGAAGGTGCGACACTTACAATAATTGAGAGGGACATGCGATACATATCCAGCTGAGTAATTTTGAGGTGTAACACTACCCAGATGCTAAACCCTTCTGGAGGAGACTTTGCCTAGTCCACCCTCATAAAGTCACTGCTATCAAGCTCGAAGTTGAAAAACTTCTTAAGGTCGGCTTTATCTATCTTGTGGATTTAACCTATTGGGTATCCAATCTAGTTCTGATCAATAAGAAACAAGGCACGATCTGTGTATGTGTCGATTATAGGGATATCAATAAAGATTGTCCTAAGGACAATTATCCAATCCCCTCTGTTGATCAGATCGTAAACAATTGCGTCGGGAGTGAAATATTCTCTTTAATGGACAGTTTCTCCGGCTATAATTAGATTAATATTTTTCCTGCGAATCAACACAAGACTGCTTTCATTTGTCCTTGGGGTACTTTTTCCTACTGGAAACTGCCTTTTGGTTTGAAGAATGTTGGTGCAACTTTTCAATGTGCCATGTCTTACGCTTTTCATGATATCAAGCACATCATACAACCATATCTTAGTTATCTACCGGCCCATTCCATGCATCGCCAAGATCACCCAACCCATCTTCGAGCCATTTTCCTTCATTGTCGTTACTATCGTATATGTTTGAACCCACACAAATGTGTTTTTTGTGTGGATTCCGGCTGAATTCTGGGTTTTATTGTGTCACTTCATGGAATTAGGGTAGACCCTTTGAAGGTTGAGGCTATCCTTAATCTACCTCCTCCTTCCACACTATGGCAGCATTAAAGCTTGCAAGGGAAGGAAAACTTTTTGCGTCGATTCATTCCCAATTACGCCAAGTTAACACAGGGTTTTACTCGATTATTGAAGAAAGGTTATGAGTTTTTATGGGACGATACCACTAATATATCCTTTGAAGATTTAAAACTTTCCTTAACCCATACACCACTTATTTTCCCACCCAGTTATAGTCGAGACTACTTCCTCTACCTCGTCGCTTCGGACTCTACCATTTCCATGGTTTTAGTCCAAAAAGATGATTCACACGATGAACATGTAATTTACTATTTTACTCAGAATCTCACGACCACCGAATCCAAATACCCACATGTGGAGAAACTGGCCTTGGCAGCTGTTCAAGCTGTCCAACGTTTTCTTCATTATATCCTATTACGCAAGACCACTATCATTTCCGATTGCAACCCTATGCTACATATTCTTACATTCCAATTGCTAGGAGGCAAGTACTCCAAATGGATAGTGATTCTCTAGAAGTTTGTCTTAGAGTTTGAACGTGCTAAGTCTAAGAAATCTTTGGTATTTGCCAAATTGATAAGTGATCTTCCCACAACTGAGACAAAAAATGTGGCAGAGGATTCCTTACCTGATGAATCCCTTTTTCTGATCAATTCTAATGACGTTTGGTATGGAGATATTATCATTTATCTCCAGACTTAAAATTTTTGGCTTGACCTTTCTAGTATAAAATGTCTTCATGTACGGTATCAAGCCCATCAATACATAATTCTTGGTGACACTCCTTATCGTCGTGGTGTTGACTCTATTTTTCGACGATGTCTCACCTACGATGAGGCTGAAAAAGCTTTGAATGACTACCACTCTGGAGCATGTGGTGGTCATATGTCTGGGTATGCCACTGCCCAAAATATCTTACAAGTAGGGTACTTCTGGCCTTCTTTGTTTAAAGACTGTATTAGTGCCGTCCAGAAATGCCATGCTTGTCAAATGTATAATAACAAGATAAGATCGCATCCTGCTCCTTTACACCTTGTGGTTTTCGTTGGTCCCTTCGCAAAATGGGGCATTGACTTCATGACATGTAACCCTCACTCGATCGAGGGGCATGGATACATTATTGTAGCCATGGATTATTTCATTAAATGGGCCGAAGCAATGCCTACATTCTATAACATCAGAAAAATCGTAGCACTGTTCATATTCAATCATATCATCACTCGATTTGGAATCTCGCAAACTATTGTTATTGATCATGGTACCCATTTTCGAAATTTGATGATGTCCAAGCTTACTAAAAAGTTGGGTCTTCGACATGAAAACTCAACCCCCTATTATCCACAAGCCAATGGCCAGGTTGAAGCGATAAACAAAGTTATTATTACTATGCTTTGACGGATAATAAGAATTCATAAGACAAGTTGGCACATGATGTTTTTTTCAGCATTATGGGCCTATCGAACATCCGTTAAGTCTGCCACGGGATTTACAACTTTCCAATTCGTGTATGGTATCGAAGTTGTCTTGTCGATTGAATGTGAGATACCATCTTTGAAGCTAGTCGTTGAACCTATTTCCAACACCTCTGCTGAAGAGGAACGTCTATTGTACATGATGCAATTATATGAAACCCGTCATGATGTTGCCCTGGTTATTGAAGCTCAGAAAAAATGTGTCAAAGCCTAATACGACAAGCATGTCAAACCACGTGTTTTCTTTGAGGGTGATATAGTTCTCCTCTACGAACAAGATCGTGATTTACTAGGGGCCGAAAAATATGAGGCTATGTGGCGAGGCTCTTATATTGTCAAACGAGTGTTGGAGAAGGGAGCCTATGAGTTAGTGGATTATGATGGCATTCCTTTGAGTGAACCCAGAAATGGGATTTAATTGAAGAAGTACTATGCTTAGGTTGTCTTTGCATGAGTACTTGTATTTTTATTGTTTCATACTCTTGTGTGATTTTTCGTTGTTTGGTTTCGACCCCCAACTGCTTACCTTGCATTGTGCTTGGTTCCCAGATGTCGGTGTCTTCGCTACCCTACATTGGTTTCGCCGATGGCGCTAGTCGTAGTACTCAGAACCTAGCATCTGTTGCTTGGGAAATCTATGCACCTACGAACGAATTAATCAGTCTGCACGGTGTTTTCCTCGGTCGTGTAACTAACAATATCACAGAATACACTGCAGTCATCGAATTGTTGACCGACATTGTTTCACTTGGAATCCGACATGTTGTTGTACGACTTGATTCGCAGTTAGTAGTACTACAATTGAGTAATGTCTATGTTATCTGAAGTTCTACTTTATTAAGGGTATATTTACGAATTTGCCTCTTGGAACGTTATTTCAATTACATTGAATATCAACATATTCCTAGATGTCTAAATACATTAACAAACACATTAGCTAATTATGTGTCAGACAGACATTTGAGACACTTATAAATCCAATCACATTTTGTATATAAACCAAGTAATCCGGTAGAAGCCTCATGTATATATAACGATAATTTTTTTTACAAAAAGTGTTTTTTCGTCCGAAGACCAAAATATCAAACTGTGAAGCACATGGCTTCATATACAAAATAGCATCAAGGATGTTGCTCACAATAACACACGACTGCTCGTGCTACCCTACAGAGAAGTCGACTAAGAGAAATAGATAAGCCTACGGTATGGTGTTGATAACGTCTTGGGATCTCATTGATAGAGATATTCGGGACATTTGTTTTCAACCCCTCCAGGTTCTGCTTGATTGCCTCATAATCAGCGACAACCAACCCTGCTACCTCGACTTCCTCCCTTCGTCTCTAGATGGGATATGTACCTGGAGGCCGGTGTGGTTCAACATTTTTGTTGTCAAAAAGTTTTTGATTAGTCCTCGGATTCAAAACATAAAAAACATTTCATATTTTAAAATTTACAAAAACATTATAAGAACAAAATGTGCTTCTTACCTAAGTTCCCCCACTGAAAACCTTCAGGAAGAACCAAGTCTGGATCACCTCTAAATTCCAACCCGACATATTCATAATCATCTACCATCAATAGCTGAGGCCTCAACCAATCAAAAAACACGTCATTGTATTTGACGATGGGGTTGGCCACATGTCAATCCATGACGTAACATCAACTCTTCATTCTTGGATCTTGTGGGGCCGATATGCCCCACTCTACCTATAAATGCAAGAGTGGAACCCTCTCTAGGAACAAGGACACTAAAATGGACCCGTATTCGAACTATTTTAGGTCACCTTTATTTCACATTGTCAATTGTTTCTTCATACTCCAATGAACCCCGTCACACCAGTTAAATACCTGGGGCTCCATGCACTCCACTGCATACTAGAAGTAACTCTGGAGAAACATATGAGGATATTCACTCCCTACCATATGTGAGATAGTGAAAAGGATCATCTAAAGGGGAAGATCCCATACATCCCTAATGACAACCTTTCCTTTACATCTCTCGACCCCTGGTTCACATTATCGGCGAACATACTCACTCATCGGTAGACCTCCACCTCTATTGTCGATCAATTCCACATGGGATCCACGATGAGATAATCCCATCAAAAAATAGATATCCTCGATATATAGAGAGAGTATATGGGCTCCCACATGGAATACCTATTGACCCATGACCCACATGTAGACTAAATACTCAAGCAACCTTAATTGGGCCCTCATGCCCTAGATCTTAAATAACTTCACCAACCCACATTGTCAGAGGACATTAACTATGCCTGGGTCATTACCGACAAAATGATCATCGTCCTCGTGTTCTCTCTCCCTCCACTCCAACATTCTAACAATCAAAAACTTGCATTGGAGCCATAAGAAGAAGTCATCATCTTCATTTTGCTTCCTTGGAAATTTTTTATTGGTTAAACATACATAAGAAATTTTGAGTTTTGCATGCCATAGGTGAGGTTTTATACGCAGTGTGGAACTGTCGAAGGTGAGATGAAGGCCGCTTGTTGAAACCTATTGTTTCCATAGGGCTCGATATACATCACCTACGACAATCCCTACACGCACCTACCGTCCTAAAATCCAACTCAAAAACTATTTTGAACCAATATAAATGAAAATTAATCCATGGAAAAGAAAGAGGACAAAAAGATTACCTTTTCAGCGAAATCCATTCGTCAAATTGTTGCCCGCATCTCCCGTAATCCGCAGTGGAAGTTTGAGGTGGAATAGGGTTTTTTGGACAAGATTTGGGTAAAATGACAATGAAATGGTAAAAAAGAGTTTTCACCTATATTTATTCACTTTTTACTTTTTTCATTGATATTTTATAATATCTTATTCATTTTACTTAAAACCTAAATCTCTAATGATATTGTAAGTGTTTTGATTTTTCACAGATGAAGAATATAGGAGCCTAAACGATGGAACACAGATATGTTTCTTGGTTTGTTTGTTTTTTTGTCGCATGTACAAATAATTTTTAGGTTTTTCAGGAAAAACCTCAAGCTCAGTATTTGTTCATTCTTGTGCTCGCAAATCAATGAGAATGCAATCGAGTATACTTTTGTCATTTTTTCGTACTCGTCCTGGTAACACGAAAAAAATGAAACTTATGGAGTATCCTTTAATCTCTTTTCACGCTCCGTAAAAATGAAAATATTGTCGAGCGACCTTTTTTTTCTCACACTCGTAAAAGTATTGGAAGAAAACATTTGATGGGTGGTAGGTTATCACTTTTTCAGTATCATCAAACTAATTTACGAAAAAGGAACTGAGGTAGTCCTCTTTAAGTGTTTTTCATACTCTCTAAATATGAAAAACCCATGAGTTTTCTCTCTTTGGAGTCGTTAAACAAACATCGAAAGACCTATATGGAACTGAACCACTCCTTCTTAGGGTTCATTAAACATACTTCGAGGGACTCATCCAAAGGATGAGATTACATCAAAAAGCATATGTTATCCTCCTCAAGCTTGTGTAAAAATAAATATGTACTCACCAGAAATGGTGGGGGAAATTTTAGGAAAGAAAAGTGTCTTTGTATCCATGTTAGTGGCATTAATAGTCACTCTTGAAGATGACACCCCATTCATAATTGAATCCGGGTTGGGAAATCCATTTTTATCTTGTTTAGCCTTCTGCAAGTTCATATCTTGGGTTGTCTTTGAATCAATTCTGCCAACACCATTGTCGTGTCATTCATATGTTCAAGAGAAGTCCAAACTTACACAAGCCTTCTATCGAGTCATCCATCTGTAGTTATCAATTCCTACCTTGTCGGCCTTCCCTGTGTCAGTTTCAAATCGTCTTCACACTTTGATCTACCTTAAATCTGTTACTTATTTTGTGTCATTGATGGGGAATACATCAAGGCCCTCCTATGACGAGTATTTTCTTGTCGAATTCATTTCGTTATCCAGGAACAAGACTTAGAAATCAATTAGTACCTTACAACCTGCATGCCTCAATGACAGGTTTCTTCGCTTTCGACAGTGGGTTCACATCATTGACCCCTGATTCAGAGATTCTAGCGAGTGCTCGACTTCAGCTCATTTATTCGCATTCATTGGATTGTACCAAGGTACCTTGGGAGTCATTGACATCAATGGTGATTTCCCTCACACTTGTTAATGGTTTTCATCAATGACCGATAATCAAGTAGTTTCTACCATGTCCGACTTCAACGCATGTAATCACATGGCTAGATTCATACTTACGAACGATGGGATTGAAGACCTTGGATCTCATTGTTTCGATCCAAGTTGCGAAGGAGTATTTGTATTGACACATAGATCCACTTTGTATGTCTTTTGGCTATGTATGAATTTGAGTTTTCTAGAGCATAGATCCACAGTGTATTCCTGGTGGCTATGTGGAATTTTGGTGACATGGATCCACAGTGTATGATTGGTGGAAATGATTGAAATTTATGATTCAAATCGCTTGTAGTCTGAGCATGGGAATGCCTACCTCATAAATGGTATAATACTGCACAGATGCTTGGTTGTTTGTAGGTTTCTGATTGGTGCGCTCCTTGTTTCTGAGACACACACATATTCTATAAAGTACTTCGGCTGTCACAAGTTCCATCCTCATACTTTGGGGGGAATTCTATTACACATTATTTTAGTCACCCTAGTGATGTTTCTACAGTATGTGTTCAGGCTTCCAAAATGGCCTTTCCTCATGAGGAAAGTGACTTTATTCCTCTTCTACAAAACTTGTTTTTAGAAGGCCGCCACAAGCCAGCCATAAGGTACAGTGCGGAAATGCCTGATTTCCATAGGCTGTCATGAAACTAGCCTGCGACATTTCCACGGGTTGCATTATAGCCAGGGTGCAGCAGTGTTGAAAGACTGAGAAAAGGTCAAAGTTCATGATAGTTCTAGAAGGGATCTTCTATAATATGAGGTGGCATTTGTATGTTTGGGATCCTACTCGCTTCTTTGATTTGGTGGAATCATCCTAATCTCTTTAACCATATCTCTTTCTCCTATATAATGATGGATTTATCATGGAAAAGGTTAAGCAAGAAAGCAAGCAAGGAATTGATGAAGGAATAGGCTGAGAATTGTGTGAGGGATTCTATCTCAAATTGATACTTGAGGTCTTCATTGGTCAATCAAGTTATTGTGGATCTTATTCATGCAAGTTTGGAGCAAGTGTGTGTGTTGAAGCAAAGGGCCACCGAAAGGGAACCTAGCAACATCAAGGTTGTTTGGTTGTATCTTCCACTTTTACTTAATATAATATAGTGGCATGTCTTAGTCTCCAATTTTGACCATATTTTTGCCTATATCATGTCAGATATACCCCCATTTTCATATCTAGTATCATTTCCTTATGGCCTTACCATGACACATTTGACATCCTTTTGTCCTAAATGGAGCTATTCAAGGTATTCCTATGATTCAAGTTATTTTTAATGTATTTTGATATTTAAAACTAATATTGATACTAACGTGACATGAGTAGGTACTTGTTCCCTTGAAACAGACTTATCAATACCAGGTACCGGCTCGCACTTAGTGGAGGTGTCAAAGACTTGCATGACATGGCCAGAGTGGATTTACAGTCCAATTCATATGGTTGATTGAGTCATAACTAAATGTGATGACTCAGAGCGAAATTGTAGAACTGTTTATTATGATGCTTTATGATCCACGCTTCTTGACACTGCATGTCATGAAGCTGTGAAATTAGCTTTAACTGACTATAAGTCATTTTTGGATCTGAGATTTAATTAGATTAATGCACCTATGTTCAAGACTATCTTGGATAGGATCTATATAAACTCAGATCGCTCTCAAGAAACATTGGTTATGATATGTTATGTGATACGATTTTTGATAATATGATTTGCTATGCGTTATGGTATTCTTTGTTAAATGATTTGAGTTTGTTTATGAATTATGGAGCGTGAGGTATGAAGCAGTTATACATGGAATAATTTGAGTAGCTCTGGTTTTGTTTTAGGGCAATTGCACCTCTTGGTTGGGCCCACCAACAGGTTCAATTCGTTGTCTCTTTTCCACAATATAGTTAGTTTATTTCTAGTTCTAGAATCTACATGCGAATTAGTTTTTCATTTGAAGTTACTCTGTTAAATTATGGCTTAGTTATTTTCCATTAGTTCATTTCCAGCTTGATATTATCTTGTAGATCGTTGAATGTTGGAATGAGTTATTTACCATTGCAGAATTTGAAGAATGAACCAAGTGCTTAGTCTAAACTTGCTCTGTTTTTCCATTTTCCAGTTTGATTACGATTTAAAGATAGTTTGAGTTTGGACTTACTCTGTTTTGTTAGAATAACTAGCTTATGGTCTGATTAAAGGAAGCTTCCAGTACTTTAGGGTAAAATAGAACATTTATTAGTTTCACCTTTGTTAGATTTAGAATTGCTTGATACTTAGATTAAAAGGTTTTTAAAATGATCTCTCTTTTATGGTTCAGATAGATATGTTGATGATTAGATGTTTAAGATAATGGTAGATAGTCTTGGGTGATTTCTTTAGATTAGGAATAGAAATACCTTTTCTTAATTCAGAATTGTTTCCATTTGATTAATTAGATAAGACATGATTAGTTTTAAGGTAATCATTAGGATTCAGTTTCTAAGAGTAAGTTTGTGTTTTCTTCTCAGAATAACCTTTATGTAGGAATTAGAATATTACTAGCACATATAGTGTAGCAGCTCTAAGTTCACTTACCCTAGTTTGACAATTCAGTGTTTTCAGGTAATTAAAATCTTTAATACAATAGCCTGACATTTTTGGTGTCGTTGCCGGGGAGTTGTTTAGAAGGTAAGTTAGATAATTGTTTTGGTTGTTTTCTTAAATGTATTTGGTTTGGTGTGGTACGTTAGCAGGTTGAAAAAAGAGGAGATTTGAAACAAAGGGTGAGAACTGACACATTTGTTATCACAGGTTCCTCTGAAACTCAATCTTAGTTTTTCTTTTATCTAGTATGTTTTCATGAGAAATAGAGATCATAGAGGTAGATTTAGGGGAAACTCAAAACAACAAAAAGAAGACCTCCACCCAAAAAGCAATAGAAACTGAGACTGGGACTCTGGTTGAGGAAACCATAGAGCAAAACATAGAACCAGGAAACACCACAGACCAACAAATTCAAATTCCTGGTGACCCAAACTTGGTTAACACAGTTAATCCAGAAGAAGTGCAAGTTATTTTCAGGAACCCTGACACTATAGTTTCACAAATAACAACTACAACTGTTGAATCAAAGGTAATAGGATCCTCAAAAGAACCAATGGGAGATAGTAACTCTGTCAAAAAGAATCTAGAGAGGTGGGATTTCACACCCTCACCAAAGAAAGATCAGATTGCATATACAATTTTTGGTAATCCTTTTAACATGGAAGAAAGAGGGAGAGAATTGGATATAAGAGAAAGAGGAGAAATTCATGTTGAAAATGAAGAAGAAGAACAAGTAGAGACTGATCTAAGACCAGAAACCACCTTTGGGTTTCCTATTTTAGATTTAGTCTAGAATGTCAATATGAAAAATATCCCACCTTTGGCACTACCAACCTTTTATGGGAAAAGTAGTGAAGACCCAGATGTCTTTCTTTTGGAGTTTGATATCTTGTACAGGAGTTATAATTATCTCTAGGATGCACATAAGATGAAGTTGTTTCCTCCTACCCTAAAAGATTCTACATTACGTTGGTTCATGAGTTTAGAAGAGTACATCGTTAGATCTTGGGAAGATATGAAGGAATTTTTTTTAAAGAAGTACCAAGACTATTGTAGACCCAAGGATTCTTGAAATGATATTTTTAAAATGCAACAACAAGATGAAGAGAGCCTTGAAGATTTCTTAGAAAGATTTACATATACTCTTCAAAAATCCAAATATAATGATCTCCAAGATGAAGCAATCAAGACTCTTTTATTAAAAGGGGTTTCAAATGAGTTCATTGACACTCTCAACTTAATGGCTTCAGGAGACATTTATCAAAAATACTTTGAAGCACTCAGTGAACTATGTAGAACTTACTCGAGAAGTAGGGGGAAAATGGCAAAAAGTGTGAGAGAACCTGTCAACAAAAACACCAACGTACCCACATCTGGTGGAGTTGCTAGAATTGAATTGGGAAACCTCTTGGAAAATTTTAAAACAAACATTTTAGGAACGATTGGATCTTAGTTAGACACTCTGAAGATTAAGAAAAAGAAGGAAGAGGAAATCCTTGTATTAAGCATATTCTGCCCAAAATGCAGAAAAAGGCATCCTTTATGACAATGTGCTTTGGACAATGTTTCTGTATGTGCAATATGTACTGAAAATCATAAAACAGAAGATTGTCCATCCTTACCAGGATTTCAAGCTATATTCAAGGGAGAGGAAGCTCCAGGGACTCCATATGCACCTAAGAGGCCTTGACAACCTAGGAACTCGAATATGTATAAAAAACCATCCCCACAACCTTTCGACTACTATCCACCCTTCTCTCAACAACAACAACATCCATGGAACTAGCCAAATTGGCCTCCGCAAAATGTCCCTGCTCAACCTTGGTACCAGGGATGGAGAGAACATAATTATGGAAATAACCAACAGCAGCATGCAGTACCAATTCCCTAGAATCCATGTACTCAATACCCTCCAAACATGCATCAACTATTGCCTGGTTTTACTCCACCTCCTTTACCACCCATTCAACAAACTCCTCAGCAGCCTCAGAATCCACCACATCCCACCATATTACCCGCTCAACCCATTCCAAATCCTAACAACAGACCACCTCTTCCACTCCATAGTGTTGATTTTCAAAACTACCCATCTTACACCATAAACCCCATTTCCATACAAGAAATACAGTTGAGATATGGGAAAACTTTAAATAAAACTCAGCCTGTAACAAGAACAACACCAAAGGTAATTATCCAAGAACATGAAGAAGAACCTGTAGATGATTTATCAAATGGGGCATGTTTGAAAGATGTCATCATTCCAAAGAATAAAGTATCTGAATCACAACATAACATACAAACTCAGGTTCCCTAAACACCTCCTTTTCCTGAGAGGTTGCTCATTGAAAAACCAATTGCACAATCTGAGTTTGACATCATGAATGAACTAAAAAATGTTTGTGTTAAGATTCCATTGTTACAAGAAATCAGAGATGTTCCAATCTATGCCAAGACCATTAAAGAACTCTGCATTAAGAAACCAAGCGGGAAACCGAAAGATCCACCCATGATACACCTAGTAGGCCAGTCATCGAATTGTATTTTCGAAGATCCTAAGATTGTGAAGTATGCAAACCCCGGGAACCCAATAGTTTCAGTTACTATCAACAATGTTTCTATTGGTAACACTTTAGTTGACTTAGGTGCAGCCATTAATATAATGACTATCAATACAGTTGAGTTGTTGCAACTAAGTCAATTCCTTTGCCCTACCCCTACAGTTCTTGAACTTGCTGACAGAACAACTATAAAACCTACTGGGGTCCTCGATGACATTCTTGTTACATTAGCTTCGTGGGAATATCCTGTCGACTTCATGATTATTCATTCAAAGGATCCCACGAAAGGACATCCAATCATTTTAGGGAGACCTTGGTTGGCTACAGCTAATGCTTTCATAGGATGTCGTGGTGGGGATATGTTCATCTCAAATGGCATTTCTTCACAGAAGCTTACTCTTTTTGCACCTGCTCAACCAGTTACAGAAGAATTATGGTGGCTAAAATGTCCCTACCATGAGAATGATGAGGAAGAATCTTTATTCTCTGTTGATGAATTTCACGCGCTACAAGAAACAACAGAGGATGATATTTTAAGCCAATTTCTTTCTGTGACAGAAAATGTTGAGTTTCCACAAACATATTTTCAATACAATCAAATTTTCAGAGAGGAATTTCAAGAACGAAGTGAGTCATTTTTATTGTTTTCACCATCTATGGTTTTCACCATTGATGAGCATCTGGGGTCATATGCCATTCCAGTAGAACTAAGCCTAGGCAAATGTCTATACATCAATTTTGAATTAAGTCTCAGCCAACAGGAACAGTTAACAAATCTTTTGAAAGAATAGCCAGGGGCATTTGCATGGGAGTACACTGATATGAGAGGAGTGCATCCTGACACCTGTATTCACCACATATATATCCAACCAGAGATAACCCCAATAAGACAACCACAAAGGCGTATGAATCCAATCCTAAAAGATTTTTTGAAAGAAGAGTTACATAAATTATTAAACATAGGATTCATTTATCCAATTTCTGACATCAAGTGGGTTTCACCTCTTGTTGTGGTACCTAAGAAAATGATAGGGAAATGGAGAATGTGTGTAGACTTTAGGGAGTTGAACAAGGCAACCCTGAAGGACTACTTTCCCTTTCTTTTTATAGATCAGGTTTTGGATACCTTGGCTGGAAAAAGATACTTTTCCTTTATCGATGGATATAGTGGATACAATCAAATTCAAATTGCTCCTGAAGACTAGGACAAAAAAACATTCATGTGTCCTTGGGGAACTTATGCTTATAAAGTGCAACCTTTTGTACTATGCAATGCTCCTGCTACATTTCAGAGGGCAGTCCTTGGGATTTTTGCTGACTTAATTTATGATTGTGTGGAAGTGTACATGGACGATTTTACTGTTTATGGTAATACCTTCGAAGAAGCCTTAAGTAATCTTGAGAAAGACTTGATTCTCTGTCAGGAATCAAATTTATCCCTTAGTCACAAAAAATGTAAAATGATATTAACTGAGGGAATAGTGTTGGGTCATCATTTGTCTGCAGAAAGAATTAAAGTTGATCCAGCTAAAATTGAAGTAATAGTTAAGCTTTCCTCTCTGAAAACCCAAAAAGATGTGCGAAGTTTTTTGGGACATGCTGGATATTATCGTCAATTTATTGAAAAATTTACAAAGATATCCAACCCCATGTTTAAATTGTTAGCAAAGGATGTAGAATTTTGTTGGGATAACAATTGTCAAAATGCTTTTGAAAATTTGAAAGAAAAATTGTCCATGGCACCTATTCTAAGAGGACCAAATTGGTCTCTTCCTTTCCATATTTCAACTGATGCCTCAGACACTGCTTTAGGAGGAGTGCTTGGACAGAAAGAAAACCAACAAAACTATGCAATTTACTTTACTAGCAAAAACCTTACTCCTCCTGAATTGAACTACACTATAACAGAGGAGGAATTTTTGGTTGTAGTTCATGCCATTAACAAATTCCGTCATTACATCATTGGATATGAGGTTTTTGTACATACCGACCATTATGCTATTAGATTTTTGATGAACAAACCAGTTACTACCGGAAGAATCACACGATGGCCTTTGCTACTTCAAGAATTTAACATTACTATAGTTGATCGGCCAGGAAAAGAAAATGTAGTTGTGGATTTTCTTTCTCGTATTCCTCAAGATAGTACTGACATTCCAGTTAATGATAATTTCCCTGATGAACATATATTTGCAGTAGTTGTTAAAACCCCTTGGTTTGTAGATACGGAAAATTACTTAGCTACAGGAAGACTGCTAGCTCATTTGTCATCACCACAAAAGAAAAGAATTATCCAGCAAAGTGCTTATTACTCTTGGGTAGAAAGTGATATTTTCTATACAAGTCCTGATATGATCATTAGGAGATGCGTTTGGGAATATGATATTCCCAATATCCTTCAGGCCTGTCATGATGGGCCATGTGGAGGACATTTCTCTGATAAGAGAACGACATATAAAGTCTTACAATCAGGATATTATTGGTCGACACTCTTTAAAGATGCAGCAAAATATGTAAGAAGCTATGATAGTTGTCAGAGGATGGGAAGACCTACCGTAGCAGATGAGATGCCTTTACAACTGCAGGTTGCGATTGAACCATTTGATAAATGGGCACTTGATTTTGTAGGACCGATTTCCCCAATGTCAAGGAAGAAGAAGTACATCTTGGTTTGTACAGATTTTGTGACCAAGTGGGTAGAGGCAAAATCCTTATATCAAGCAACTGAGAAAT
>ML779561.1:260425-280310 GCA_009831015.1 Picea engelmannii
TATGAAAGGGGCATTTATCAGGGATAGGATTATTCTTTACCAGGCCTGATAGATTATGATGGGAAAGAAACCCCCCTAGAGTTTTCTTTTCGCATTTTCTCAGACTCTCAAAACATGAGAAAGCAATGAGCATATACTAACTTGGGCTCATAAAATCCACAAGTAAGTGATTACTATCCCACAAAATTATTCTCTGCAAGATTTCTATCTGCACTCACATTGGATGATGTGGGATACGTTAAGGTCCACCTTCCAACAAGTCTCACTCCATCGACACCAACACCTTATCTGGAGTAGAGATTAGAGCTACTTAGTACCCTAGGATTTGCATGCCTCAATGGCAGATTTCCTTGCTAACAACCATGGGAATACATCAATGTCTCTTGGTTGATAGATCCTACAGGTGACTTGACACCAAGAACTTTATTCGTACCTGTTAGGATGTACTATAGGCACCTTGAGGCCCATTGACATCACTGGTGGGTCATCTCGCATTGGTTAACGACATTCATTAATGGCCGGTAATCCAATGATTTCTTTTTGTGTTCGATTCCAGAACATTTATTCACACAAATAAGATTTGTACCATGGGTTAAATCTTTGAAGCTGTCGAAGACATAATTTTAATTGGTTCCTTTCAGGAATGAACAGAAGACAGGTTCAGGGATAGCCATCAGATAATTTGCTTTATAAACATGAAATCTTTTTCTCAGCAAGTTATTATTGGTTCAAGTTTCTCTGCAGATTTCAGTTTATTTCATCAGTACCAATCAATGCCAGACAGAGTAAATCAATAACAGTGGTTATCAGCAGTACATTGAGGCCCATTGACATCACTATTGGGTCATCTCGCATTGGTTAACGATATTCATTAATGGCCGGTAATCCAATGATTTGTTTTTGTGTTCGATTCCAGAACATTTATTCACAAAAATAAGATTTGTACCATGGGTTAAATCTTTGAAGTTGTTGAAGACATAATTTTAATTGGTTCCTTTCAGGAATGAACAGAAGACAGGTTTAGGGATAGCCATCAGATAATTTGCTTTATAAACATGAAATCTTTTTCTCAGCAAGTTATTATTGGTTCAAGTTTCTCTGCAGATTTCAGTTTATTTCATCAGTACCAATCAATGCCAGACAGAGTAAATCAATAATAGTGGTTATCAGCAGTACATCCCCCTAGATTCAGAATTGGCTTCAAAATCTCTGTAGTAAGCAAATAATGCATAACAAGGAGTAGGTAATCGAACTCAGGTATTCTTAGTTTCATGTTAGTTTAAATTTATTAAATTACACATTAATAACTTGAACTAGGACTGCCTCGATACTCCATGACATTTCATTATCCCTATACTTTGTACTTAAAAGGCTAAGTTCAATCCTTCTTGACATTTCATATCATGGAAAATACATTGCATTATTATGGTTGAATTCAACATGACTCATATGAAATGATACTTTGAAAAGGTGTATGACCATCATCATTCCTTCACATGCTATCGATCCCCATGACACTTCAAACACCCTTCTATAATTCCTTTCATTACCTATTTCACACATCATACTCCATTCCTCTGTTGCCCTCATCTAATTCCGTTGCTCACCTTTGAACCTTTCCTGTTATACTGAGTGGAATTATGGTGGCGAATTGCCACGAACCTGAGACTTATGCAGACTTGGAGGCTCTTCCTAAGTATGAAGCCACCAAATACATTTTTCAGAAAGCTGGATGGGAGCCGTTCTTCAAGAAATTTGACGGGTATGATGATACGATCACACTTCAATTCGCTCTGCACTTTCATGGTGGACTAGCTAAAGTGGGCGAGCTGGAATTCGAAGTCACAGAGAAGTTCATTTCCGAAGAAATTCAATTACCCAGCACTAATCAGAAATGGACGAAGGGCCAGTCAGTCAACAAAAATATCTACATGCATCTCCTACAACCCCAGTATCGGAAATTACAATGGTCATAGGGCACATCAAGGTCGTGGTTGGAACCGAAATGGGCTCAGTTACTGTCTGTACTTCAACGCTACCTCACTTGTGAAGGTCGGTACATGATCGTGTTTCCATGTCATGCTCGACTCCTACTACATTTCAAAGGTAACCATTTGGTGAACATCCCCTATTTTATGTTGAAGAGTTTTAAGAAAATGGTAGAACAAGTTCGCAAAGCCAAAGATTTTAGAGGCAGTTTGTTTCATTTTGGTCTTGTCAAAATTTTGGTTAAGTTTGTGTTATCCCACAAACAAGAATCTTGGGATATGTTCGTTGTAAGAACCCTAGCTTCTAACAAATCTAAAGATAAAAATATTAAGTCCACTCCTCCACAGAAGAAGTCGACCTCTAAGAAAAAGGTTGTTAAAACCCTGGCCAAAATCTGTGATGACCCTGAGAATACACCAGACTGCACAATTGAGGCTAGTGATGATAATCCTAGCACAGAACATTCACTTGATGTCCATGGTTCTGATGGTGTGGAAACTAACTACGAAAGAGTGGAAAATACTGTCCCTACAGATGCAAATGTTGAAATTCTGATTTCTCCTCCGACAACTAAAAATATTATTGATGTGGAACAACTTGAGGAGTTAATCGACAAACCTAGAAGAAATCCCAAACGTAAATGCACATGCACACTTTCAGATATGGATAACTTCGTGCCTAGTTACCCATTATAGGAAAGATTGAAAAGTATGGATGATCATGAGGAGGATCCGAAATCTTCTGAGATGACATGGACTCTCTTCCAATTGATTCGAAAAGTCCGTAAAGTCAATAAGCAAGATAATGTACCCAAAGAAATTGAGTGGGACAAGCCAATTCAAATGCCAGTTGATACCCTTGTTCAAGTATATGACAAGTTCACTCATGAACCCAGTCCATTCGACACCCCTGTTCAAGTATATGATGAGTTCACTCATGAATCTAGTCTCGTCGACACCCCTGTTCAAAGACTAGATGAGTTAACTCATGATTCCATCCCTCAAACACAACAAGGTCATGGTAATACATTCGAATCTTACTGTGAAATCTCTTCCAGTAGATCTTTGCGACCCATGGTTGTCAAATTGGAAAGTAGGAATCGCAGGTTAAAAGAGAAGATACATGAATATGCCATATTGGATCGGCATATAAAAATAGAGAATGAACTTATGAAACTCAGGCAAGATCACTTCTCGTCAAAGATTGAACGATTAAAATAGAAAAATAGAGGTCTTTTTCAGAAGAATAGGAGACTGCAGAATATTGCCAGGAAGCACATCACCATTAATCGAGTTCTTAAGAAGGAAATCAGAAACATGAAGAAACATGAGAAATTGCAAATGTTGGTTGCAGCTGCTGCAACACTCTGATGAATCTTAGATTTTGACTTTTTGTTGCCTAAGGACAGGCAAAGACTTCAGCTTGGGGGAATGTTAGTCTCCAATTTTGACGAAATTTTTGCCTATATCATGTCAGATATACCCCCATTTTCATATCTAGTATCATTTCCTTCTGGCCTTACCATGACACATTTGACATCCTTTTGCCCTAAATGGAGCTATTCAATGTATTCCTATGATTCAAGTTATTTTTAATGTATTTTGATATTTAAAACTAATATTGATACTAACGTGACATGAGTAGGTACTTGTTCCCTTGAAACAGACTTATCAATACCAGGTACTGGCTCGCACTTAGTGGAGGTGTCAAAGACTTGCACGACATGGCCAGAGTGGATTTACAGTCTGATTCATATGGTTGATTGAGTCATAACTCAATGTGATGACTCAGAGAGAAATTGTAGAACTTTTTATTATGATGCTTTATGATCCATGCTTCATGACACTGCATGTCATGAAGCTGTGAAATTAGTTTTAACTAACTATGAGTCATTTTCAGATCTGATATTCACTTAGATTAATGCACCTATGTTCAAGACAATATTGGAGAGGATCTATATAAAATCAGTTTGATCTCAAGAAATGTTGGTTATGATATGTTATGTGATATGATTTCTGATAATACGATTTGCTATGTGTTATGGTATTCTCTGTTAAATGATTTGAGTTTGTTTATGAATTATGGAGCGTGAGGTATGAAGCCGTTATGCATGGAATAATTTGAGTAGCTCTGGTTTCGTTTTAGGGCGATTGCACCTCTTGGTTGGGCCCACCAACAAGTTCAATTCGCTGTCTCTTTTCCACAGTATAGTTAGTTTATTTCTAGTTCTAGAATCTGCATGCGAGTTAGTTTTACATTTGAAGTTACTCTGTTAAATTATGGCTTAGTTGTTTTCTGTTAGTTCATTTCCAGCTTGATATTATCTTGTAGATCGTTGAATGTTGGAATGATTTATTTACAATTGCGGAATTTGAAGAATGAACCAAGTGCTTAGTCTAGACTTGCTCTGTTTTTCCAGTTTCCAGTTTGATTACGATTTAAAGATAATTTGAGTTTGGACTTACTCTGTTTTGTTAAAATAACTAGTTGATGGTCTGATTAAAGGAAGCTTCTAGTACTTGTAGGGTAAAATAGGACATTTATTAGTTTCACCTTTGTTAGATTTAGAACTGCTTGATACTTAGATTAAAAGGTTTTTAAAATGATCTCTCTTTATGGTTCAGATAGATATGTTGATGATTAGATGTTTAAGATAATGGTAGATAGTCTTGGGTGATTTCTTTAGATTAGGAATAGAAATACCTTTTCTTAATTCAGAACTGTTTCCATTTGATTAATTAGATAAGACATGATTAGTTTTAAGGTAATCATTAGGATTCAGTTTCTAAGAGTAAGTTTCTGTTTTCTTCTCAGAATAACCTTTAGGTAGGAATTAGAATCTTACCAGCACATATAGTGTAGCAGCTCTAAGTTCACTTACCCTAGTTTGACAATTCAGTGTTTTCAGGTAATTAAAATATTTAATACAACTAGCATGTTTCTTTCCCATAAAATCATTCTCAGTTTATTACATGACTCCTTGATCACATGTATAAGTTTTCATTGAACATACTATTGTTTCTTTCACTTTGGTTGGTTTGTGTTTCATTGCAGGATCAATAGCACAAGAGCACCGGAGCGAAGCAGGGACAACAAAGACATAAGGAAGCTATATTCAAAGGTATGTCATTCATATCTCATATGATAGTAAATTCAATGATTAAAGCTTAGGGAAAGCACTATGTCCTGTCTCGTTTTGTTCTAGATATAGGTGGATCTAGGGAGATCATTTTATGTCTGCATTCACCGATTTATCCAATAACACACTTCATCGTCAAACACTTGGGAAGCAGCCAGCCTATGTATGACAACTATGAATCATATTCTGAGGTGGATATGAGGAAATTTCAAGACCATGCTATAAATCCTTTTCCTTTATACATTAAGGAAAAACATTGTGTGGTAATAAACCATCTTGGGCCCATAGAAGACATGAGCAGCCATCTCTGCAAATTAGCAAACCTGCATTCACCATGCTTGAACCTGGACCTATAGACAACATCAAACAACATGTTAGCAATGATAAAATAAAGGAGGTAATTTCTTACCAGTTGAGTGTGCCTTATTATAAATTTTATGACCCTATGGGGTTGTATATGGAGTTGATTTTTCCAAAAGCATTGTAGCCTACAAAATTATTCATCCTAACATCATTTGGGGGTAGTTTCAGTGACCCAAAACATGTTGTCTTTCTACTGTCATACTTCCATTACCTTTTGTGGATCATTTGCAGTGAAGAGAAGAATTGTATCACCAAACAGTTTGGGTGGCTATGGTGGAATTTTTCTTTCACCTAGCACATTGTAAAAAGTGAGTTAGTCTAGGATTGTACATAAACAAGCTCCTTCTGGAGCATGTCTCTCTTTTTTTTTTTTTTGTATGTAGAGTAGTGTACATGTCAGCCCGTTTCCTTCAAAAAATGTATCTAAGCCCAACTCCACAACCCAACAGCTAAGGCACTAGAACTACGCGGTCTTGGAAGCTCACAAAGAGCATTGCATCCCCCGTGGAGCCAAATGTTACCACATATAGTTGTAAAAGGGTCACAGGATGACCAAGTCTGTGGTCTTCACATAAGCGTCCAAATGCAACATTCAAAAGAAACCCATTTCGGGTTTGAAATAATGAGGAGAAAGGATTCAACTTTCATTCGTATGATCTGAGCAAGAGAAAGACTAGCAGGAAGATCAACAAGATTAAGTCACGACCATCAGATCTCATCGGAGAGAAATTTACAGTGGGGAGTCATTGCGGGGATTAGTATGCAAATTAAAGTATTTGCTAGTTGTGAGCCTGCACTCGCTCGTGGCCATTGATCTTTCAGCAAGGGACACATATTAGGTGATATCATACTCTGGGAGAAAGAAATTAGAAGTTGAGCGAGTAAAGGACTTTTGAAGGCCCAAAGCCTGAACTCCCGAAGTAAATCTCGATCGTCCAGATAAAGAGGCCATGCATCACCAGATCTCACACTTCGGGAATTTGGCACTTCGGAGGATTGCATGAACAAGAAGAAGAAAAAGGGTTGAAGCCCAAACTCTCAAATTAAATCTCGGTCGTCCAAAACAAGAGGCCACACGTCACCAGATCTCTCACTTTGAGAATTCGACACCTCATAGAATTGCGCAAGAAAGCAAGAGAAAAGGGCCCGAAGCTCGAGCTCCCAAAGTAAATCTCGATTGTCCAAAACAAGAGGCCATGCATCACCAAATATTTCACTTCTGTAATTTGGCACTTCGAAGGATTGTAAGAGATATGCATTGAAAAGGCCCGAAGCCTGAACTCCCGAAGTAATTGTGAATCGTTGATCTTCACAGTAGGAAGTAGGGTCCATCCAAGAGTGGCATGTGGAAACAAAAGCGAGGATTTGTTAGATAACATATTGTGACCAGATCGACATCCACGCTTCAGTGTGGGGACAGAATATGCTCAAATGATAACATTCTTGACCGATCCCACAATTGAAACCATGGTATAACAAAAAATCTATGTGGCTGAAGGTGGTCGATTACGGGCTCAAAAGCAGTGTGGATTCAAACTGCCTTTGACGTCCCTGCATTCACATGCTTATATAGTGTCTAATCCAAGAGCAAGGTGTGGCAGTCCCCTAGGCGTTGAGCCTCATCCCGATCCCGATGAGAGATCAGATAATGAAAACGGAGTGGTGGTTGAAACCTCAACTCACTCCATAAATAGAAGGCATACAGGGTCTAGCCGTAGAGACAACACTATTAGGCCAAGGTACCCCTATGGATGGATTTTTTGCAGGCCCATTCTGATCTGAGTTTGCGTCTGAAAACATAATACATGCATAGTTTGACAGAAGGTTGAACATATGTAAATCCTTGAATGGGATGGCCAGATCACACTTTTGGTAGTTGTGGACTGATCTGATATAAATAGATCAATTTATATTTTGTACAGGGGGCGGTGTGTTTTTCAGAGGCTAGAGAGCCAAGAGAGTTTAGGAGAAGGGATTTGTATTTTAGTTTGTATGCTTGAGGGCTTGGACTGTAAATATTATGTTATTGAAGATTCCTTTGAATTGTTTTTATCAGACCATCTTCCTAGTTTACACATTTTTCTATTTCTTCTTGTCTGGTTGTAATATTTGTGATTCATGGATTCTTGAGGTGGTGGAGGATCTGTTGTTATCTTTCCCATGTTCATCATTTATCACTCAGACCCTTCCTGTTTTCCTTCTTTTATGGATGTAATCTCTTTGACTTATGGATTCCTAAGGCGATAGAGGATTTGTTGCCATCATGCCTATATTTCATGGTTCATCAGATAATTTCTATTTTTCTTCCTGTATGGATGTAATATCTCTGATTTATGGATTTGTGAGGTGATGGAGGACTTGTTTCCATCATGCCCATCTTTCATGGTTCATCAGACCTTTATATTTTTCTTCTTTTCTAGGTGTAGCATCTCTCTGATCTATGGATTCCTGAGGCAGTAGAGGATATGTTGTCATCTTTCCCATATTTCTCCTCATCACCACATAAATCCTTTTTTCTGATAGGCAGTTTAAATTCCTTCATTATTCATGATACGTATGAATCCATAGCCCAATGTTTGAGGACTGATCTGCAGTTATTTCTGTTATCTTTTCCTCTCTCTATAGTCTTACTGATCCACCTACTCAAACCATTGTTATCCATTTTTCCCTTTGTTTTGATGGGTACTGGTCTTATCCTCTTTCATTCAGAGGGTGACTCTTAGTGACAATGTTAATGGCATCATTTTCAGGGATGGAAATGAAGATATCTTCCCTGGGAGAACGACAACGATCAAATATGATCTTTGATGGTGAACAAAGAACAGACACATCCAGATTGCATATCATTCACATGGCGACTCCATGATTAAAGAATCCAGTGGCGACTCCATGATTAAAGAGTCCAGTGGTGACTCCACAATTTTAAGAAGTCATATTTTCAGATGGAATCCATTTTGGCTCGGAGGTTTGGTCCTTTTAATATCTCTTTTTTTCTTGATTTTCCAAATGTTGTTCCTACTATGGATGAGTGGGGTGATTTTTTGCCCATATTTAAAGAACATTGAGATGACAACCCTGCAGAGCATCTTCTTGAGTTTCATGAACTCATGCATCAGTGGGGAATACATCATGAGGATGTATTAATGAATATGTTCATGTACTCATTAGAGGGATATGCTCATGAGTGGTATCGATCCTTTCCCCCTGCTAGCATCTCCTCCCTGGAACAATTTCATGCAACTTTCAATATTCGTTATCAACAGTTTTATTCCTCTGAGTTAATTTGTCATAGCTGTTGTGAGAAGTATAAAGACTGTGTTCAGGATATAGTTGTTTCTTATGAAGGTTGTAAGGATAAAGAAGATGTTGTGGATGAGGAATCAGTTTTTTCTCTTCCATGTTCATCTGCATATGATGAATACTATGTTTTTTGTCTTGGTGAGGAAAGTTATGAAGAATTTATTCAAGATATGATTGATGATAGTAATGATGATTTCACATCCATAGATGCATTATATTTCCCCCCTGGTGCACCTGTTGTCTCAGATTTAAAGCAAGAAATAATTGTAGAAGAGGATTTTTCTCTATTCCTTCAAGAGGTTTCCCATGATGTATTTTCACCTGTGATTGAACAGAAGAATCAAGAGATTACTCATTTTTATTTGCAAGGTAAAGGAGTTTTGGGCTCACCTATATTTGATGAGAATTAAGATGAAGAAGAGAAGATCCCTATATCACATTTTGTCGACTTGGGAAGCAGCCAGCCTGTGTATGACTACTATGAATCAGATTCCAATGTGGATATGAGGAAATTTCAAGACCATAATATAAATCCTTTTCCTTTATACATTAAGGAACTACATTGTGTGGAAATCATCCATCCTGGGCCCGTAGAAGACATTGAGCAGCCATCTCTGCAAATCAACAAACCTGCATTCTCCATGCTTGAACCTGAACCTGCAGACAACATCAAACAACATGTTAGCAATGATAAAATAAAGGAGGTAATTTCTTACCAGTTGAGCATGCCTTATTATAAATTTTATGACCTTGTGGGGTTGTATATGGAATTGAGTTTTCTAAAAGCATTGGAGCCTGCAAAATTATTCATCCTAACATCATTTGGGGGTATTTTCAGTGACCCAAAATATGTTTTCTTTCTACTGTCATATTTGCCTTACCTTTTGTGGATCATTTGCAATGAAGAGAAGAATTATATCACCAAATAGTTTGGGTGGCTATGGTGGAAGTTTGCTTTCACCTAGCACATTGTAAAAAGTTAGTTAGTCTAGGATTGTACATAAATAAGTTCCTTATGGAGCATGTGTGTTTGTTTTCTTTTTGTAAGTAGAGTAGTGTACATGTCAGCCTGTTTCCTTCAGCAAATGTATCTGAGCTCGACTCCACAACCCAATAGATAAAGCATTGGAACTGTGCATTCTTGGCATCTCATAGAGAGCATGCCATCCCCTGTGGATCCAAATTTTATCACATATAGTTATCAAAGGGTCGCAGGGCAACCAAGTCTGTGGTCTGCACAGAAGCGTCCAAACACAACATTCAAAAGAAACCCTTTTCGGGTTCGAAATACTGACAAGCAAACGGATTCAACTTTCAGTCGTAGGATCTGAGAGATAGAATGACCAGTCATTAGATCAACAAGATTAATTCATGACCATCAGATCTAATCAGAGATAAATCGACGGTGGGGAGTCATTGTTGGGATCAGGATGAAAATTAAAGTATCTACTAGTTGTGAGATCTCAATCGCTCATGGCCATTGATATTTTAGCAGAGGACACGTTTCAGGCGATCTCATACTCTAAGAGAAAGCAATCGGAATTTGAGTGAGTAAAGAAATCCCGAACGCCCGAAGCTTGAACTCCCGAAGTAAATATCGGTCGTCCAAATCAAGAGGCCACGCGTCACCGAATCTCACACTTTGGGAATTCGACACTTCGGAGGATTGCGTGAAGAAGTAGAAGAAAATGGCTCGAAGCCCAAACTCCCAAAGTAAATCTCGGTCATCCAAAACAATAGTCCACACATAACCAGATCTCTCACTTCAGGAATTCGACACTTCGGAGAATTGCACAAGCAAGCAACAGAAAAAGGCCCAAAGCCTGAACTCCCGAAGTAAATCTCGATCGTCCAAAACAAGAGGCCACGTGTCACCATATCTCTCACTTCGGAAATTCGGCACTTCGGAGGATTCTAAGAGTTATGCATTGAAAAAGCCCGAAGCCCAAAATCTTGAAGTAATTGTGAGCCATTGATCTTCGTAGAAGGAAGCAGTGTCCATCCAAGAGCGGCACATGGCAACAAAAGTGGGGCTTTCCCAGATTGCAGATTGATGGCCACACTTCATTGTGGGGATGGAACATGCTCAAACGATAAAATTCTTGAGCGTTCCCGCGATTGAAACCATGGTATAACAAAAGAGCTACATGGTGGATTGTGTGATCAAAAGCGGTGTGGATCCAAACCGACTTTGACAGCCCTGCAATCATGTGCTTATATAGTGTCTAATCCAAGATAAGTGTGTGGTGCCCCCCTAGGTGTTGAGCCTCGTACCGATCCCGATGAGAGACCAGTTAGTGAAAAAGGAGTGGTGGTTGAAACCTCGACTCATTCCATAAATAGAAGGCATGGAGGTTATGTTCGTGGAGACAGCACTGTCAGCCTGAGGTACCCCTATGGACGGTTTTTCTACAAGCCCATGCTGATATAAGTTTGTGCCTGACAAAAGAATACACCCACAGTTTGACAGAAGGTTTCATACACGTAAAGCCTTCAATGGGATGGCCAGATCACACTCCTGGTAGTTGTGGGCTGATCTGATACAAATAGATCAGTTTAGATTTTGTAGGGGGGGGGGTGGTGTTTTTCAGAGGCTGGAGAGCCAAGAGAGTTTTAGGAGAAGGGATCTATATTTTAGTTTGTATGCCTAAGGGCTTGGATTGTAAATATTATGTTATTGAAGATTCCTTTGAATTGTTTTTATCAGACCGTCTTCCTCGTTTACACGTTGTTATGTTTCTTCTTGTCTAGTTGTAATATCTTTGATTCATGGATTCCTGAGGCCGTGGAGGATATGATGTTATCTTACCCATGTTCATCATTTATCACTCTTATCCTTCCTATTTGCCTTCTTATATGGATGTAATCTCTCTGACTTATGGATTCCTGAGGCGATGGAGGATTTATTTCCATCAGGCCCATCTTTCATGGTTCATCAGATAATTTCTTTTTTTCTTCCTATCTCAATGTAATCTCTTTGATTTATGGATTCCTGAGGTGATGGAGGACTTGTTGCCATCATGCCCATATTTCATGGTTCATCATACCTTTATGTTTCTTCTTGTCTAGGTGTAGCATCTCTCTTATCTATGGATTCCTGAGGTGGTCGAGGATCTGTTGTCATCTTGCCCATCTTTCATGGTTCAAGACTCAGACATTTTATGTCTTATTTCTCCTCATCACCACATAAAGCCTTTTGTTTGATAGGAAGTTTAAATTCCTTCATTATTCATGATACTTATGACTCCATATCCCAATGGGCAAGGACTGATCTATAGTTACTTCTGTTATCTTTTCCTCTCTCTACAGTCTTATTTATCCCCCTACTCAAACCATTTTTATCCATTTTACCCTTTGTTTTGATGGGTATTGGGCTTATCCTCTTGTAGTTAGAGGGTGACTCTTAGTGATAACATATTTGATGATCCATATTACCTCTCAAATCTTGCCCCATTAGAATGCCTCCACTACATCCTTCCACATGACCATTCTGATGACCACACCCTAACCAACTTATTACCGACATCAATGGTTCAGTATTCATCAAGAACTTTATTTTATGGATCCAACAACTCCTATTGGCTTAGAACTCTCCCGTCAGAGTCCCTATGCAACCTTTAACTTATTCACAAAGAGAAATTTTGGAACCTATGATGAATCAACGACTGAGATCACATCTCTCCCACTCTCCCATCAACTATCCATGATTGTTATCATAGTTCCCTCTGTCGGAGCCACACTACAAGCTAGTATTTTAATTCTTCGATGGCTCATCCCCTAACCAACAATCAGGATTTCCCTTCCTGTGATCCTCCGATAGATCAACGATCATCGCTAAATTGGTCTTAAAACATGGTTTCTCCTTCGATTAGCAGTTTGATTCAAGACTTAAACTCTGAGGAATTTCTTCCAAGTCTTTTCTATGGTTTCACTAGGCTTTCAAGAGCTCTAGAAATTACTCAGAAACTGGCTAAGGGATTCTTACTTCCCATCCTGAGTGAGGATAGTACATTATGCAGGTCTTCCAACTCAACATCATAGGTTTCACATAGTTCAAGGTTCCTTAATCAATACAGGGGATTTTCTTTAAAGTGACAGTCCAAATCAGGACTTAACTCTTTCGGGGTTTCTTCAGGATCTCAACCCATTCACAACAAGTGATAAGCCTACTACTCGGAACACAATGATGATATAATTCCTCACATCCATTGTTTCAAGGAGGGGGAAATTAGCACAAGGCCTATCTACCTTCTCTGGCCTTCATATTTTCATTATTACAGTATTCCATTTTACTTAGAAATAATTGTCCAATACTTAATTTGTCTGTATGTTTTATTTTCATGGGAATCACACTACAATAAATATTATAATACACACAAAGGAGGCACAAACACGCAGTTATATTTAGAACTATATTCACAGGAGGAAACCATTGATATAGTTCCTAAATCATTCAAATATAAGGACTTGCCAATAAACAAGTATCTGTACCACAAATCAGGCATGCACATTCATAGCGTGATTATAGACATCCAAACACTTTTTTTAATCCATATACATAGAGAATATACATGTGTATATATCTCAACTTGTAACCATCCAAATGACTATGGGTGTATGCCTTTCCACCCAACCATAGGCTCTACGTGCTCAGTCACTTTAGTAGCAGACCACCCCCATGCCAAACCATGATACCACCAAGGAAGTTTGCTTTTGATTCCCCAATGAAATCCAAACTCTCCTTGAGTTATTATTTTCCTCTATGCATATGATGCCCCCAACCCCCTTCAAGTTCCCCCCTCTCCTTTTCTTACATGCACCCCATTTCTATGTTGCACTCATGTATTATTTGCTTGTACACCCCGCATAGGAAGTTTCTTGACCTATCCTCTTCCTTATGTTAGAAGGAACTTGTGGGGTCAATCTGAGCTACATAATTGGTACCCTGATGTACCTCTGGCTAGAATCTTCTGTTTTCCTAGCCAAATTTCCCATACCTGTATCCATAGAGGTGGTTGGTTGTTCAAATAAAAACCCCTTCTCATTAACTAATTTTTCTTGAAATCGGAGCTAAGGGAAATAATCTAAATATTTCCAAAAATAATGTCTCAACCAGGGGGTTTGGGTTATTTTAGGATAATGAGCCCCCTCAATAGGTTCCCCCATTCTTTCCTCTAGTGGTATCATGGCTAGCACTTTTAAGGATTCATCCTGCAGTCAACTAGTTGGAATTTCAATCAAATGAAATACAATTACAATATTTATATGCCATTATTTGGCAATCATTAACATGATTAATTACATATGATTATGGGTTCAGAAATGGGTTCTTACAATCAGGACACAAACTATGCACTACATTCAAAACAAAAAATCTAAATTCCCTCTTCTTTGTAAGGAACTCTTTATCATTGGAGTGTTTCTAAAAAAAATAATTTGCACCAAACAATGAGCACCAACAACCATTTATGAGCCCTATAATGTCCCCAACAATGTGTGAAAAACCATCAATTTATAACAAGTTCTTCATATTAAAGTTTTCAAAAGAATAACCATTCATGCATATACTATACATGGAAATGTTTTGTTTGTATTCATCCGTATTATAGTATTCATATTGACAATAAAGAGGACCATAAAATTCTACAAGTACTAATAATTGTTTGGGAGGAATGAACAAATTGGAAAGGATAAACAACCCAATATTTGTAGAATTTGTTTTAAATATGCAAATCATATAATGATTACCACAAAAAGAGAAAGTAGCCTCAACATCAAACACATGTAGGAAAGACAACCAAGATCCATACGAAGTGTGGTTGTAACAAGTGTGTTATTTACTTTGTATATGGAAAGAAAGAGTGTTGGAACAGGGGAAGACCCAAGGTTCAATGCTACAACATCGCACCAACAAAACCCTAACTACCAGCCCTTTCGGCAACACTGGTGAAGCAGATGAAGTCTCACCCGAGGTAGAGGCAGGGGTGGTTGCAAGAATCAAGTGTATGCAACCTTAGTTGGGACACATATCTATGATTATAACACTTAATACATCTCTTAGCACCGTCAGTTCCTCACTATGCAATCACTATTCACTTCGCTGATAAAACAGAGCTTCGCAGCATTCACACTAATCTACAATATGTAAGAACTTAGCATATATAAATGGATCAGAATGAGCATATCAAGCACTAAGCATGACTATCTTGATCAGATCTAATATTCTTACATATCATAAGCACAAAGCAGAAGTAGATCTATCTAAACATATCAAAGCACTTAGCAGATAACATGCGAACACAAAACACAAATCACATAACACAGTGTTTATGTGGTTCACCCCCACCCTAGGGATACATCCACCAACTCTTATTCTTTATCGTCTTCATTCAATCGGTTACAAGCACAAAGCCATCAAAACCCTTACTCCACACAAGACAAAAGATCTGCGCAGCTCGCTAGATCCTTCTTCCTTGCGTTACAACACTAAGATCTCCACAATCTACTACAAGGACTTGCACTTAGCTCTGCAAGTCTCTTAGAGTCATGCACAAAGAACTTACAGACCCTACTTGCACTTAGCATACATTCAAATCACATAGATGCACTATTCTCCCTCTTCTTACATTTCCTATCCTTCTATTTATACATACAAAATAGGCCTAAACATGGGTAAACCCATGGGTTGACATCCCATTCCCGTTACATATTCCCAAAAACCCAAAAAGGTCCCAAAAGTGGGCTGAGATCCCATGATCTCCGCTTCATCTTGCACTCCTCCTTTGATAGGCTGTCGAAGTCCCAAAATAGGTTAACATGACCAAAAAACTCCCAAATCTTGGTCAAGGGCCAACAGGCCCCCAACACTCACCTGTGACTCATCTCGAGTCATTCTGGTCTGAGAAATTCTGCCTTGAATGCCTCGAGCTTGGCTCGAGCTTCTTTGACTTGCTGCTTTGCTATGGCCTCTTGTTCGATGAACTCCTGAATTAATGCGTCGTTCACTAGCCCTTTTAGGCATTGTTCTACTGTGGTGACAACCTATTCTAACTCTGCTCCTCGGCTCTCTACCTCTATAAAAAATTGGCATGCCTTATCTTGCACAGGTTGAAGCCATTGAGTGACTTCCATCACTTTGCTTTAAAGCATATGGATCTGCTGCTGAGTTGTGCATTGTTCTTGAGACCTCTTCATTCATTCTACAACCGACAGGGCCTTCAACTGTGCCTGTAGTGTATCTACGTGTTGTTTTTCTTCCTGGAGCTACGACTCCAGTGTCTGTAACTCCGAGTTCTCAGTGAGATTTTCATATGTCTCAGTGTTGCGGTTACTCGGCTGCTTGAATTCCAATGCAAGAAATTTTAATCTGTCAACTATGTTGCAGGCAGTTTCTTCTCGTTGGTCCCTTACGTCCTGCGGGGTCTCAGGTACAATGTGTAATTCTAGATCTGCGATGCACTGCTGGAGATGTTGGATCACTTATTCGAGTTGCGCCACCTACTCTGGAAGTCTCTCTTTGACCTTTAATTCAACAACTGTCACAGAGAAAAGTGCTTTGTTGAGCATTTCCTTAACTTTGAGTTGCTCGGCGAGCAATTGTTCCTTGATTTGTTGTAACTGTGCTTTTTCTTCATCCCACTTCGCTTGCAGAGAAATATTTTCCCTTTCTACAGCACTGCATTGATCCTCAAGGTCTTTTTGTACTTGCTCTAAAGCCTGGGTGGCTTGTGCTATCTCTTCTTGAGCTCATCAAAGGCGAGCTTTGACTGTATCAGCGATGCGGTGTAGTTGAGATGGCTCATCACCTAGTTCTGTTGTTCTTGCTGACAGAGGCACAGTATAAACTGCGAGGCTGGACTGTAATGCCTAATGCACCCCTTGGAGCTCATCCTTAATCCAACTGAACACCTCCTCCTTCTTAGCTTCTTACTTCTTTGCTATCTCCAGTGAAGCATCATTCAATGTTGCGACGATGAATTCGAAGTCGTCTTAGGTGAGGGTGGTCTCAAATTTGGTCCTGGTTGCTTTCATTTTCTTCTGAGATGAGGGTTTTGGTGGGGAAACCTTCCTTTTCTTCGATGGGTCCTCCTCATTTCTAGGCGGTGTAACCTCACCTTTCTTTTGTTCAAATTCTGCGCCATCTATATCTCCACCATCTCCTCCTTGCTCTGTTGATATGGAAGCAGTCTTCATGGATGCGCTGTCTAAATCATGGACCTCTTCGGTATTCTTTATCTTGCTAGGTCCAGTTGTATCCGACGTAGTTTCTGGACTGTCTATATCGGACATCTCCGCAGGGTCTTCTAGAATGAGGAGGTTCGTCGACCATTCCTTGGTAATTTCTTCCAAGTCAGCCTCCATCAAATTGTAGTATGATTGAAGTTGTTGTTTATGTCCATCTATGCACGTTGTGATGTAAATAAAATGGCAGTCTATGCTGAACTTCATTAAGGGTCGAAACCTATGGAGGGTATTCGGGGTCATATGAGGCATGGACTGGATGGCTACCTTCAACTGGTTGTAATAAGTGTGGAAGACGACATTTGATTGCCATTGCTTGTTAATGTCGCTAGAGTACCACAACGTACTAAAATTCACAGCCAGAGGTTCAAAGGGATTGGGGGGAAACCTTCCTTTTCTTCGTGGGGTCCTCCTCGTCTCTAGGTGGTGTAACCTCACCTTTCTTTTATTCAAATTATGCGCCATCTATCTCTCTGCCATATCTTCCTTTCTCTGCTGAGATGGAAGCGGTCTTCACAGATGCGTTGTCTAAATCATGGACCTCTTCGGTCTTTTTTATCTTGTTAAGTCCGGTTGTATCTGGCGTAGTTTCTGGATTGTCTATATCATACATCTCCATGGGGTCTGCTAGAATGAGGAGGTCCGTCGACCATTGATCTAGGGGATCAAATTTTGCTCAAAAATTCAAAGTTCTCGAAATCACTTCAAATCGAACGGGTGCATAGGCTTCATCGTCACGAAACCAACACAACTCGAGCAGGTTCAAACAAATGTCATATGAGTGAGATATCACATTCTGTTCAAATTGTCAAACAGGCAAAAAAAAATTGCTGACTGTACAATCCATACAGATGTTGAGTTGGCAGGGTCGTACGACATGTGGCAGATGTTGAGTTGGCAAGGCCATATGACACATGGCAGGTGTTGAGTGGAAGTCATGTGAACGAATTAGTGTCTGACACGTGGCATATTTGTGGCAAATGGATTGGTGACACGTGGCCCAAGAAAGGGCTTCCATGTGTCACCTAGTCAATGGTTAAAATTTGTGGAGGCTACAGGACTCGACCCCGCGACCTTCTGGCAGGGGTATAGCTTTGGGAAGGTCCGCCCAACTGATGCGCCCACCATTAGTTCTTAACATATATATGGTTTCAAATCTATTTGAATTTTCATGTATTATGGTTTGGGCACGGTCCGGGCCAGGGCTAATCCCCGACCCCCAGTCACATGCGGTGTTCCATATAACCACCACCATGCGCGTGCATTCAAACCCCACACGCTTGGACACTTGGCGCGTAACCACAAGTTTTAACTTGGCCCTTTTATGTGCGGAGGTGCGGTCATATGACCCATATGCCCAACGGCTTGTAGTTACGGGGATAGGTTCCCTAACCATCCTACAGTTTGCACAGTTTTTTGGTTATGTGCCCGGTGCTAGGTTTTAGCATGGAAAAACGTGCGAGGTCTAGGTTGGACACACAGAGGTGCAATTTGGCGATCTAGAGACAATAAGTTTGAAGGGGAACTTCCAGGAAGCCTATCTTCTTCAATTTTTGGCCAAATTAGGTGCCGAAAAAGCCCAGCTAGGGGTTTTTGGACGTTCTGAAGCCATTGGAGCCATCTATTTGGCATTTTGGGCATTGTAAATCACATATTTTATAACTTTGAGCAAACAATATAAAGATCCATTGGAAGCTGGACCAGGAGATGTAGCCCAAGAGAGGGGTGAACTCCTTTATCATTTGTTGTGTTATGTGTTTACTGTTCACTGTTATTTTTTGTTTATTATCTGCATCTTGAATGTGTAATTTCTATAAAAAAATTGTTTGCAAATTGATCCTTTTGCATAAGAACACTTGAATTAAAACTTGCAAATATTTTCAAGAATACAAGCCTTTATCATTTTCAGATCAAGTTGGTATCAGAGCTTAGGTTTTTGAAGGCTTGATTATTTGCAAGTGTTTTGTTTTCTGATGCTCACAAGGTTGAAACTCACAAGAGGAGAAGGTCAACTTGTAGAGCCAAGTTCTCATCCTTCAAGAATAAATATTATATCATCACCTCAAGCTTCAAGGAGGCATTCACCAAGTATGGCTCATGAAGAGAGTCATGAAAATATTCCTACAGAAGATGAAGATATCAGAAAGGCTTTCATGGAAATGAGAGAAATGATGAAAGTCTTGATGGAAGAAAGGAATACAAGGTTGCAAGTTGAAGGCTCCAACCCTTCAAAGAACAAGGGAGACAGTGGTGATAAAACTCCAAAACGAAATGGAGGGAATGGTGCTACTCCACCTCCCTCACCTCCATCTTCCTCTTCTTCTACCAGTTCACAACCTCCTCCAAATTCTCCAAAGGGACATGGTAAAATTCCTCCACAAATTCCTTTGTTAAAGCTTGATATTAAATTTGAATTGCCAATGTACAATGGAGAGGTAAATGCTGAGAAATTAGATAACTGGATTCGTCAGATTAAGGTGTATTGTAGGATACAAAAAATTCAATATGATGAATCTAAGATTCAGCTTGCTTCTTTAAGATTGGATAGTGCATCACTCATTTGGTGGGAAGCCAATACTCAAGAGGACATGAAGAAACATGGTAAAATTTTAACCTCTTGGAATGATTTTATTGTTGCAATTAAGAAACAATTTTACCCATTGGCATATATGCAAAAAGCTATTATGGATTGGCAAAATTTTAGACAAGATAAAGGGAAAAATGTGCAAATATTTACTCAAGAATTTAGGAGAAGAGATTTGGTTTTGGGAGTAGATTTGTCTTCTCAAGAAACTTTACTCAAATACATTGGAGCTTTACATAGTTACTTGAGACATACAATACTCATGTTTA
>ML779561.1:282597-332032 GCA_009831015.1 Picea engelmannii
GGGTGAAAGAATCAACATAATAAGAGAAGCCCATTCTTCTCTTATTGCTGGTCACTTTGGTGTAGGCAAGACGGTGGCTAATTTGCAAAGGTACTGCTATTGGCCTAAAATGAATGAAAGTGTTTCAAGATATGTTTGAGGATTTTCGTTATGTGCCACAAGAAAACCTAGCAATCGAAAGTTGGGTTTGTATACTCCACTTCCGGTTCCTTCTCGTCCTTGGGAAAGCATTTCCATGGACTTTGTAGGAGGTCTACCTATGTCTAAAAGAAATCATGATTATATTTATGTTGTGGTTGATCGATTTAGAAAAATGTGTATTTTGATGCCTTGTAAGAAGCAGGTTATAGCTGAGCAAACGGCACAAATGTTCTTTTAGCATGTTTGGGTACATTTTGGATTGCCTAAATCCATTATTTCTGATCAAGATTCTCGATTTATTGGAAACTTTTGGTCAAGTTTATGGGCACTCATAGACACCAAACTAAAAAAGAGCACAACTTTTCATCCACAAACCGATGGTCAAATAGAAGTGGTCAATAGAATAGTGGTGCATATTCTTCGTGGTTATTGCAACAATCATCCTAAACTTTGGGATGAACATTTACACTACATTCAACATGCTTACAACCGGGCTAAGCACTCTTCAACTCAAACATCGCCATTTGAATCATGTTTTGGCTATTTGCCCAAATCTCCTTTAGATTTTATATTTGGGAAAGAGATTGCTATTGATGGTCGATATGACATTGATAGGGCAGAAAATTTCATTGAACAAATTCAGTCGATACATCAAATGGTACAAGAATAGTTGGAAAAGAGTCAAGCCAAGTACAAGACAAGACATGACAAGCATCGTGTTGATCACAGTTTCCAAGTTGGAGATGAAGTTTGGCTTTACATTANTAAGGAGAGGCTTAAAGGAGAAGGTAAAAAACTGAAACCAATTAAATATGGTCCTTTCAAGATTCTTGACAAGATTGGTAGCAATGCCTTCCATTTGGATTTGCCTCGTTATATGCAAATGTATGCAGTTGTTAATGTTGAGAATTTGAAATTGTATGAGCCTCCTTTGATTGATGATCAAGGAGAACATGTTCAGATTCCTTCTATAGATGATTTCTCCCCAGAATATCTTACAAAACTGCATGAAGACACAATCCTTGATAGGAGAATGAGAACTTCAAAACGGGGAAATGTCGAATATCTTTGAATTGGTCTTAAAGGCACAAATCCAAGCAGAGCCAAGTGGATTGAGGTTGGGAAGGTGAGGGAACTATACCCTCATCTTCAGATAGAATGAAAGTAGACTTTTGGAGGTCCAAAAGATTTCCAATGGGGAGGTGTGATCCAAGGGATCAAATTTTGCTCAAAAATTCAAAGTGCTCAGAATCACTTCAAATCGAACGGGTACGTATGCCTTGTCGTCACGAACCCAACGTAACTCGAATGGGTTCAAATGGATGTCATATGAGTGAGATATCGCATTATGTTCAAATTGTCAAACAGGCAAAAAAAAATTGTTGATTGTACAGTCCGTACAGATCTTGAGTTGGCAGGGTCGTACGACACGTGGCAGATGCTGAGTTGCCAGGGCCGTATGACACATGGCAGGTGTTGAGTGGCAGTCATGTGGTTGAATTAGTGTCCGACACCTGGCATATTTGTGGTGAATGGATTGGTGATACGTGGACCAAGCAAGGGCTGCCACGTGTCACCTGGTCAATGGTTAAAATTTGTGGAGTCTGCAAGACTCGACCCCGCAACCTCTGAGTAGGGGTATATCTTTGGGAAGTGTCTCCCAACCGGCACACCCACCATTAGTTCTTAACATATATATGGTTTCAAATCTATTTGAATTTGCATGTATTATGGTTTGGGTGCAGTCCGGGCCGGGGCTAAGCCCCGGCCCCCAGTCACATGCGGTGTTCCATATAACCACCACCGCACGCATGCATTCAAACCTTGTGTGCTTAGAAACTTGGTGCGTAACCACAAGTTTTAACTTGGCCCTTTTATGTGTGGAGGTGCGGTCATATGACCCATATGCCCAACGGCTTGCGGTTAGGGGGCTAGGTTCCCTAACTGTCCTACAGTTTGCACAGTTTTTCGGTTATGTGCCTGGTGCTAGGTTTTAGCAAGGAAAAACGCGTGGGGGCTAGGTTGGACACACAAAGGTGCAATTTGGCGATCCAGAGACAACAAGTTTGAAGGGGAATTTCCAGGAAGCCTATCTTCTTCAATTTTTGGCCAAATTAGGTGTCGAAAAAGACCAGCTAGGGGTTTTTGGACGTTCTAAAGCCATTGGAGCCATCTATTTGGCATTTTGAGCATTGTAAAGCACATATTTTAGCACTTTGATCAAATAATATAAAGATCCATTGGAAGCTGGACCAGGAGATGTAGCCCAAGAGAGGGGTGAACTCCTTTATCATTTGTTGTGTTATGTGTTTACTATTCACTGTTATTTGCCGCTTATTATCTACATATTGAATGTGTAATTTCTATAAAACTTGTGTTTGCAAATTGATCCTTTTGCATAAGAACACTTGAATTAAAACTTGCAAATATTTTCAAGAATACAAGCCTTTATCATTTTCAGATCAACCATTCCTTGGTAATTTCTTCCAAGTCATCCTTAGTCAACTTGTAGTATTATTAAAGTTGTTGTTTGTGTTCATCTATGCATGCTGTGATGTAAATAAAATGGCGATCCGTGTTGAATTTCATTAAGGGCCGAAACTTATGGAGGGTATTTGGGGTCATATGAGGCACGGATTGGATAGATACCTTCAACTGGTTGTAATAAGTGTGGAAGATGACATTTGATTTCCATTGCTTGTTCATGTCGCTAGAGTACCACAGGGTACTGAACTTCGTGGCCAGAGGTTCAAAGGGCTCGGTGTCCAGGAAGGTCGCACCTTCCGGCATCTCCCATGCGATGAAAGCGATCAGTATGAGAAGTCAGCTGAAGTGGAACTCATATCCTTAGTCCTGTGCTTCCCTACAGTCTAGTTCCAGCTGGTTTATGAGGTACTTTGCCCAATTCATTTGTAGGCCCTCCGTGCACTTCCCTGCGAGGTTGACTACAAATCCAGTCACTTGGGTGGGTCAGTTATTGCAAACTAAATTTCCTGTGATCAATTGACAGGCTAGGCACATTGCGTCGCTCTGGATAGAGGCTACCTTGTAGCCTCGTGTTCCTTTCTTGACATCTCTGTAGGTTTCTTTAATCTTCTATGCAAGAGCACAATCCATGGCCTTCCCAGGATAGAAATCTTGTGGGTCAGGGCCTTGCATGCTTATCCCTGTGATCCAATTGATCAACATCGGATCCACTGTGATACGAAAATTTAACCATAAGTATCTGCCATGGTAGCAGGACAATATCATTTTGACGCATGCGTTCACTTCTTGGTGCCTTCTGAAGTCCGGGATCTTCGTGATGTTGAGCAGTCTGGATTGCGCGAGGTTATGGGTCCATGACTGGGGGACGATATTCAAGTTCTTTCCCTTCGTTCTGGTCAGATACTTATGTGGAGAAAGCATGTTGTACACCTTCTTGTCGCCAAGGTTTAAGTTGTTAAACTTCAATGCTGTGATGTTATCTTGGTCTGCATGCATTGTGCGTATCTCTTTTGGGAGGTATGCAGTGACCAAAGCATACTAAAACTCTCTGGGCACACTGTCACGATTGATTGTGCCACTCAGAGGTGGTAGATAGGTGGGTAGTATACTTGGGATTAACTTAGCATTCACGAGATCATCCCTATGCTTAGTTAGCTTTTCATCTGATGGCCTGGATGGTCCAGCTCGAGCAGTGGACGAAGATGCTTGCCCGACTCTTGGATACCTTCATACATCAACATGACTCTCCCAGTCATTAAGTCGATCAAAACTTCTTTAGCAACTTTCTCTGCGGCACTCAATTCGTCCGACATGCACACTCGAGGTGAACAATTGCGGGTTCGGGTAACAACTTATATATAGTACTAAGTTAAAGAGAAAGAGTTCAATGATCACTATATAAACTCAGCTTAGTTTGCAGGCTCAAATTCTCAATTTGCAAAAGTGTTCTCGGTGCTTGGCGCGATGAAATAAATAGGTAATCTGACAACGGTTTTCTTGCAATGGTTATGAGCCTCCATTAACTCTTGTTCGATCCGTTATGGAATGGTCTAACAGTCTGATGCTGAACCTTTATTGACTTTCTGCCCATTCGGAGTGGGATTCAAACGAATATATCGACCCCAATGGCTATATTGCTTTTCCCTGACAAAGTACCATGTGTCATTGTTCTGGTATCCCGGTGAAGTTCCAATTCTATAAATTTTGTTTCTGTGAAGTTCCTTCTGGAATCTTATGTAAATTTTCAATCTTATCCCTCTTCTTACTTAGCTTTCTAGCCTTCTTTCCAGTGGGCTTCAGCTCGATATGTATTTTTCCATTATGATTCTTATCTTCTTTTAACATAGTCACTACGCGTTGTTGAGATTCTTTCCTAGGATTCAGGGGTAATACCTCTTCTTTATCTGGAGTAAGTACTTCAGTATTTTGTGGATCTCCTAGTGTCCTAGCAGCTTCGACATCAGGTTCTCTAGTGTCAAATAGCTTTGATATTTTCTCCTGTTCTTCAATCAATTATGCAATCTTTCTGGTCATGAAATATTTTAATTCTTGTTTCTTCTGCTCCAAAACTTCTTCGTCTTCCTTCCATATAGCTTGAGCTCTGTCAATCCAAGGTTTTACTATTAACATGGTAAACGGGGCGCTATCCTCAATAAATTGAATAATCTCAAAATCTTCCTCTGTCGAAGTTCCATTAACGGTCATAGGTATCTGAGCAAGTCGTCCACACAGGTTTACTAGTTTTCCTCTGAATAACCCTAGTCCTCCTAATGAAGGAATCATAGTAGGCCTTCCTATAGCTTCCCAAGTTCTCTCTATCATTATATTCACATGTGTTTCCTCATCTAGAACACATTCAATGTCGAAGTCTCCTATTCTTTCTTCGATGCATTCTTTTCCTTTGAATATCTATGATAATCTGACATGTTGATAGTTATTCAGGGTTTCTTTCATCTGTAGCAATGCTTGCTCAGATCCTTTCTGGTATTCTTCCATAGTATCAGTTTATGGATTTTCCTTAGGGTTTTCTTGTCTTATATTCATACTTTCAATCTTAGCAATCATTCTAGGGAAATCCAATACTTCATGGTCTAGATATTTACAACAGAGGCAACTAGGTCTTCCACCAGGGCATTCCTTAACCAGATGTCTTGGTCTTCTTTCCTTAGCATAGAGATTTATAAGTCAAGTAGAATATTGTGCACTAGGGCACAGATCTATGCACAAAGCTTCCAGGTCAACTCTCTTAACAAAGCTTCTTCTTTCTCAGTTCCCAGCAATCAAAGTTTCAGGTCCCATCAATGGAACCATTTGTTGGCACAGGGGCATACCCAAGGTTCAACGCTACAACAGTGCAGCAACAAAACCCTAACTATCGGCCCTTTCGGCAACACCTCCAAAGCAGATGAAGTCTCACTCGAGGTAGAGGCAGGGGTGGTTGCAAGACTGAGGTGTCTACAACCTTAGCTAGGACACAAATCTGTGATTATAACACTTAATACAACTCTTAGCACCATCAGTTCCTCAATATGCAATCACTATTCACTTCGCTAATAAAACAGAGCTTCGCAGCATTCACACTAATCTATAGTATTTAAGCACTTAGCATATATAAATGGTTCAAAATGAGCATATCAAGCACTAAGCATGACTATCTTGATCAGATCTAATATTCTTACATATCATAAGCACAAAGCAGAAGTAGATCTATCTAAACATATCAAAGAACTTAGCAAATAACATGTGAACACAAATCACAAAGCACATAACACAGTGTTTATGTGGTTCACCCCCACCCTAGGGAAACGTCCACCAAATCTTCTTCTTTATTGTCTTCATTCAATCGGTTACAAGCACAAATCCATCAAAATCCTTACTCCGCACAAGACAGAATATTTGCACAGCTCACTAGATCTTTCTTCCTTGAGATACAGAACTAATCCCTCCACAATATGCTACAAGGACCTACACTTAGCTCTGCAAGTCTCTTAGAGTCATGCACAAAGCACTTATAGACCCTACTTTCACTTAGCATACATTCACATCACATAGATGCACTATTCTCCCTCTTCTTACATTGCCTATCCTTCTATTTATACACACAAAATAGACCTAAACATGGGTAAACCCATGGGCCAACATCCCATTCCCGTTACATATTCCCAAAACCCCTAAAAGGACCCAAAAGTGGGCCGAGATCCCATGATCTCCGCTTCATCTTGTGCTCCTCCTTTGATATGCTATCGAAGTCCCAAAATAGGTCAACATGACCAAGAAACTCCCAAATCTTGGTCAAGGGCCAACAAAGAGAGTTGTTATTGTTTCCCTTTGAAAATTGAACATGTTGGCATTATTGATTGTGTATTGTAATTGATGGAAACATGAATCAAACATGGACAGTAACCAAACATGGATACTCAAGAAATAGAAAGGATATGCTTGATGAGTGGTATCAAAGGATAAACTATAAGTCATGACAATGTTGTCATTGAATGATAATGGTGACATGACAATGTGAATGATGATGTGGCAGTCTACGAGCATGACATGTGTCATCCTAAAGTGATTCCACATGTCAAATGGATTTAGAGGTTTTAGAAGTTGAATTGGCTGATTATTGGTGTCCACTTTTCAGTAAGATAGAGTTCCACGTGTCTCTAGATAACGTCAGCATATGATACACCATTTTGAGAAGATGCACGAATATATCTACGACTATAGTCATCTCGCACAAATCAAATAAACGATCATGATTATTCCATGCAAAGATATAGAAAGGAAACTTAATGGTTTGACTAAAGTTTGAACTATGAGGAAGATACAAATTATTGGTGCAATTTTGTTAAATGTATTCTCGGGTCCATTGGGGATCTTGCATGAAAAGAAGGAGTCGAGACTTGTTGAAAATGTGTGATGGAAAATATGGATGCACAAGTATTATGAAATAGAGTTGACCGCTATTTGAATTTCGATGAGTTAGTGAGAGGTTTGTTGGAACCAACAAACTAATGGGAGTTTAGATAGAGACCAAAGAGAGACAATTCTAAAGATTTTAATTAAGTAGTGTTCAAGGAAGTAACTCAGTAAGATAATTCATAATATCTTATTATCTGAGGAAAAATTACATAATGATATAATAAAATCATAGAAAGAGGAATATCACCTTGAGCCATAAATGATTTGGAATATCTTAATTGAAGAAGATTCTAGAGAAGAGATAGAGGAAGAGTCACATGTAGAAGTGACTTAGAAGACACTCAATTTATTCAATCTTAGGAAGAGGTTAAAGAGAGACAATTCAAAATATTTTAATTGAAGCAGGAAATGAAGAGATTTCCTTTGTTAATGTTGATAAGGTTGATGAAAAGGAAGGAACAAAAGAATTCCCCTTAACAAAGTATGATGGTGAGAATGTCAATGGTGGATGTTTGGTGAGGAAGCATCGATACCATCGAGTCACAAGTTGACTCGATTCAAACTACAATGAGGTCAACTATATGGAAGTCAATCGACTACGAGAAGAGTCAAAGACAATTTAACCGAATGCAAACCTATAGATTGATGGAGGTTGGAAAACCTGGACAAAGATGTTTTGAAAAAGAACGATGAGAATTCAATAATCAAAAAGGAAGTAAGATTGGACGATTCTAATACAGTTTGTGTCCATATGAAGATAGGGACTTAGTAAAAGAAATTTGAGTACCTGAATATAGGAATCGACGATAAAGGTTATATACAGTATATAATGTAGGTCGAAGCAACCAGAGGATGGAATTGAAGGAATTGCAGAGGAAGCTAATTTGCAGTGGAAGAATCTATAGAGAAGGATCAAGTAGGAATTTGCACGAAGTGGTTGAGGATCGAAATAAGGATTTGATCCATAAATGTGATCAAATGAAAGAGGGCTTGATATAGAAAAGAAGGGCGGGCGTTAAAGCTACAGTATGATAAATTGAATTAAATATTAATGGAGAATATTAATATAAATAGTAATGGATTAAATAGTAATGAAGAAGTTAATACAAATATTAATACTAATGGAGAATATTAATATTAATATATTGAGATCAAATATTAATGGAGAATATTAATATTAATATATGGAGTATAAACGCAAAAAAGGAAAAAGTTAAATGAAAACGGATTTTTAAGTAAAAAATAAATATGAAAGTAAAATAATGAAAAAGGTAACTTTATGTAAAAAGTAAAATCAAAATAAAAAATAAAGTTACATGAAAAGTAGTATTAAAAGATAAAAGGGAAAAAAAAAGGAATCTATGTAAAAAGTCAAAAAGTCAAATGTTATTTTACCTTGGTTTAAAAAACCCATGGTATTGTGAAACCTGAATTGAAAAGGGAGAATGTATTACTTAATTAATCGATGAATAAACATGATATGGAGGATTATGAATAATAATAAAGGAAGAAAGTTATTGTTAAAAATAATATTATTATTACTTAAACAAAAGGGTGCAATGTTTCATTATCAAAAGACGGATTGATTCAAAGTCACACCCTTTAGAAGATTATATAAATGAATCTTATGTTGGAAGAAGAGTTATCTCGGTGGATCAAATACAATGGATTGAATGAAAAGTCCTTCTTTGTCAAGTTGGTGATTGTTTACAAGTTGGGTCTTGTTGTGAGGGTTGGATTCCTCACATCTCAGTTGGATATCAGAACTACAAGTTGGGTCTTGTATCTGAAAGTTGTGTCTCTCTTATTCAGTTGGTGTTGAATAGTTTGACAATTGGAATCATATGTACTTGTTCAATTTTAATAATTAGATGATATTTATTCTTCTTTATACAGTTTTTGTTTTTATAACTGTTATATATATTTATGAATAAGTAATTGAAATACATATGTTATTCAGTTAACTTAAGCAATCTGAGAAAGTGTGAAAATTATCGAAGAGTTCAAGAAACGGATTAACCGAGCCCACCCCCCTCCCCCTTCAGTGTCAATGTGTGGTTCAACAGAACCAACCTTGGTGTGTACTGGGACATTATTTCTATAAACTTGTATAAATTTTTTAATCTTCTAATAGAGATGTTTTGGGTAATATTGATATCATACTTTGTTTCACTAGAACTTTCGGTTGACTCAATCTAGAATGATATGGTTTGTCAGTTTTAATTAAAGCATAGTTGATTTGGATTTCATCTTTTCGAAAAAGGAGCATATGGAAGTGTTCCTACATGTATTTTCTATATCCCCTATTGGATCCTTGATTGCAATTTGATGTATTATATTATCAACTTTAGGTAATTGGTTATTAATATAATGAGACGGTGTCACATATGGAATGTTCACCTTCAACCCTTTACATTTTGGATATCCACACACTGCAAAGGTGTCATGACAGAGATCAACTTCATAGGGAAGTAGCATTGGTAGAACATGGTTGCTATAAGTTGGCATGCTAAAATTGGCAAGGTAAAGTGTCTCTCCATTTTTTTCTAGCGTTTGCTTGCTATATCTTACTCCAGATAAGATCGTTTTCCATTTTCAAACTAGTGGAATATCATGTGCATTAGAAATTGATCCCAAATATGGGTATTGCAAAATCAATGCATATTATTCAAATGCATCTGCAAAGATAACCTAAATTTAACTAGATAATCAAAATATAAATGAAATATGGACTTAATGCAAATAGTATGAGGGAACATGATGTACCTAGAATGATATGGAATGAAAAATCTATAGAATCACCAATTTGATATTATCACCCCCCCCCCCCCTCAATGCATTTGAGCCAAAACCACAATAAATATCTGTCCACATTATTAAAATAAATTTTGGGAAGCATGTAAATTCTAACTTCAGACTGAATTTTGAAGGATTTTTTAAGAAAGTGATTCACCTCTTTTATATTAGTGTACCAATGTAGTTTGATATAATTGGCACACCATAGTGGTAAACTTTTATGCACACCAAAGAAACCTACTCTAAAACCTTTGCAAAGTTTTAAGAGATTTAAGTTTTATATTTTTATTATATGCTATTCCATGGTGAATTTAGGTCAATATAGCACATTGATGTGCTTAAGTCTGATGGTCACAGTGGGGGACAAAAAAAATTAAAAAATAGATCGCACATTTATCATCAATGCGGTGAAATATCAAGTGAAAAAATGAGTGGAACTCTCATTTTGTGAAAGTGAGTTTATAAAATAGAACCTTAATTCATATTCTATTCTGTTGTGAAAAGTTAGAGGGGAGACTTGTGCAAGATATTTTTACTAGGGAACAAATTGGAGTAGGCATATTTTTCTAAAGAAAAAAGAACCAAATGTGTAAGGGATCATTGTGGATCACCTACATATATAAAAAGAATAAAATTTAGGTATGTAAATTCATTGTTTTTGTATTTTCAAGAAAATAGACTCACCTTCAATGCTACAAACTACAAGTTTCTTATTTATTTCATTTTGTTTTATGTTGTTGCAAATTGTACCAATAGGGGCTTAGAAAACCCTCACAATGATATTGTTTTGTTGGATTTTGGGATATTTATATTTGGGGATTTTAGTATGTATTTCTTAAATATGTGTTTTATATAGTAAACATGCACTAATGTGTATCGTTGTATAATTCACATTAGTGTAGATCAATCTACAAAGTGTACTTACCAAGCCAAAAATCGTTTTAGCTTGAAATTCAATACTTAGTTTGTATAACATATTTCATTGTGAAAGGATTTTAATGATAGAATATGGATGATATAGAATTAGGGGAAAATAAATTATAGGGATGAGAAAATGCGAAGCGGATCTCAAGAAGAGAACATGGAAAAAAAAATTTGAAGTTTTAATATAAAAGTAATATATTTGAATTATTTGTAGTGTTAAATGATTTGTACTAGTTAACATGTGTCACGTAGAGAGAAAACATGAAAAATATTGATAATATTGTTCGCTATATGAGTGGAAAAGAACGTAAAATATTTATGAAAATCTGCAAACAATGGAATCATGAAGATAGAAAGGTGATCGATATAATTATTTTCTTTGAAATTTTACTAGTAATATACTTTAACAATAAGAGATAATGTGTTTCAAACATTTATTTTACATAAGTCGAATGTTGTGCAAGGATTGAGGACGAGGGAACACAAGGCCCTCCTAAGAAGATAAAAATTACGAATTATGCACAAGATGATGAATTGGTCCCTACTTCATGTCAAGTTGTGTTGGAAGTTACTAAGAGTGGGAAAAACTTGTATAAGACTGTGAGGGATATAGTGTAAATAATGTACATGTACATTATTTAAATTGTAGTGGAAAGAATGTATTGACATGGACTTACAATACAAAATCAATTCAATGAATCCAAGAATCGTATTATATTTAAACTATGACAAGTGTTTCTAAGGAAATCGTCAATCAACCCTGTGAGACTTCCAATAGAAAAAATAGAAAATAACAAAAAATAAATATTGAAAAGTATTATTGTTAAACATGTTTTTCTATAATATGTATATACTAGTCCAAAAATTATCAAATTGATATTAGTATTATATTTAATTTTAATATAAACATTTTTTGTTGTGATTTTAATTTTTTAGGAGGATTAAGAAAATTATAAAGGATAAATGACATTATATTGAAAAAATGATAGTAGGAATGTCCAAAAAAATGTAGAGGGGGATGGTTGATAATAATGATAATAATTAAAAAGGATTTATGGATGGGTCCTAGGTAGCATCTCTAACAACATTGTCGAGGCCTATGCCGAAAGGGAACATGAGATATATAAGAATTTATATATTCAATATTTGATATCTAATAGGTTTATAATAGCGTGCATAAATACACAAGAATGAATATATTCATGTCTCTAGACAATGGAGGTGAATTAACATTGACAGTATAATTAATACAAACAATATTAAATGTAATATACAATAAGGTATATTACAAGTCATCCCCTCCTAAAAAACTTTGTCCTTGAAGCATGGGTAAAGATGAATGATTGGATCTAAACTCCTCATTTTCATCTTTCACCTTTAGAATGTCTTCTTCAACATTATCATTCTCCCTTACTCCTTCCTATGTGACCTCCATCCTCACATCCTGCAGGAATTTCTCAATAAGCTCCATGCACTTCTTAAAAAAATGCATGTTCAACTCTTCAAATTTATCCCTAGTAATGGTAGAATATAAGGCAATACCTTCATAGAGGGAATCAATATCAATGGTGGTATGGGAAGTTGATGAAAGGGTTATATTATCCCTCTCACATGAGGTTTTGAATCTCCTTAGGGATCTATCATTACCATTGATTTCCTTCTTATGATTTCTATTAAACTCCTAAACAAAGTGGTTCACCAATCTATTATAAAAATATTCACCATCCAAATGTGTATCACCACCAATGTCCTTCATCTCAAAAATACTTGCTTCAATTGTGAGCAGAGAGAAATCAAAAGAACATCCACCCAAATCAAAGATGAGAACAATATTCTCACAAACACTAGTATCCTTCTTGTCCAGCTCATAAGTGATGGCAGTAGCAATGTGCTCATTGATAATTTTCATGATATTTAACCTGGACATGACACCTGCATCCTTGTTTTTCTGCCTCTAAGAATCATTGAAATGTGCAGGAACAATGACCACAACATTCTTCACCGTGGTCCCAATATAAGCTTCCATGATATCCTTCATCTTTGTTAAAACCATGGAAGATATCTCTTCTACTGAAAAATGATCCTCCTCCCCTCTGTATGTTACAACAATGTTGGTCTTATTGTCAACCCCTGCAATCACCTTGAAAGGCCCTAACTTCACATCACTTTTAATGTAGGGATTAGAGAACCTCCAACCAATCAAGTGCTTTTCCTAAAAAATGGTGTGGATGGGGTTCATGGCAACTTGGTTCTTGGTGGAATCTCCAATGAGATGATCTGTATCAGTAAAAGTGACATGGGAGGGAGTGGTTTGATTACCCTGATCATTAGTGATGATTTCCACCCTATCGTTATGCCACACTCCCAAACACGAGTACATCATCCCCATATCAATTTTGATAGTTCCTCCCTCAACCATGTTAACACTCTCACACACAAAGAAAAGAGAGGGAATCAACTCATAAAATAGAGACCAGAGGATGTAGAGAAGAATGTAAATTGTAATATACCTAACTCCTTGAATTATGTCAAGTTTAAGCAACAACGACATTATCCCCTCAATGATATTCAAGCGTTCCTTCTGATTCTAAGGGATCAACTCCACAACTTTATGATTAGAAATATGTCACCGAATATCTTCGACCTCTACCTTGATATCACGTATAACCCTTAAATTATTCAACGAAAGACACTTCTTGACAAAAACCATCGAAAATCCAACTGTGTTTTCATGGTCGTAGAAGTCTCATCCATTCGAGGAGTCACCACCTTCTTAATCCTGGAAGATGATATTAAATCCCCTGAATCAACGATGGGTATTGAAACGAACTTCTTGGGATTTGGTTTCGAAGGGCAATTCTCTATGGTCACTGAACTTGAAATGAATGAGGGATAATAGGGAGGATCATGGACTAGAACTATGAATTCTTTGGGATTAAGCTTGGGAGTTTCCCACTTATCATACCCATGTTTTTTTGGAGTCTTATTGGTTGAGCAATAACTATCGGATTTAACTCTAGTTTCATTGATTGCTTGAGAAGGAACATTTTTTGGATCACTTTCCAATTGCAATGGTTGGCCTACCTCTTGTTTAGAATCTTCCTACAAGTTTCCATGTAATTTTTTCCCTTTGGATTCTAATTGAGACAAAAAAAACTTTGAATTATTATTGTTTCCTTCAAATGTCTTCCATACATGCCTCTTCAAATACTAAAATTCTTCTAATTCCAAGGTAGCTAAAAGATCACCATTTTGGGTCGAAGGCCCCTGTTGATGCATGTACTAGATACTTGAATACGTTGATATAGGTTGTTCATTGGTATTGTTACCATTTTCCATATGGAAATATATATCATTCCATGTAAAGAAAAATCCATCCCAATCATTGAGATTTCCTATTGAGGAGGTTCAGTTATTTCATGTGTTTCCATTCTCTATTGAGGACTTCTTTGTTCTATACACAAGTCCTAATTTCACATTTTGAAAGCATGCATCAGTATTAATATGTTCATGATGGTTTGGAATTCCCTCCTTTCCTCTTAAAGGATTTTTATAAAAAATAAAAACCACCATTTTTTCTTGTATCGCATGCATCTCTGTCAACTTGACTTGTAACAACATTATTCATTGTTGTCAAAGTACACCAAAAATATCCTCCTCCAAAACTGGCAACAATCACCTCATTTATATTCTCTCCATCTCTTCCTTTGTCTGAGAGCGACACAACCTTGCTAGAATAGCTAGAATCATCAAATAGGTCTTTATATTTGATGCCCGAGTTCGATTCATTTAAATCCTAGGTTGTGATAGTAGATTGAATTTGAGCTTTGCTAGAATCCATAGAGTTATTATTGTCAAATGTTCTTGTTGTTTTTTTCAAATGTTTTTTATTGAAGAAGTGTGAAAACATGAAGAGGATGAGGATTTGTTAATCCAAGAGCACCTGTGCACCCATTGTCATCCATTATTATTATTACTTATGTTGTTATTCGACCCTGAGTTGACGACCATTATAGGGAATTGTATTCTCATGCTTGAATGAATGAAGGAGGACTGGAACATGGCTCTCCTATTTGCATCAAAAATCATTTCTCTTAATCCTTCATTCAATTTGTCAATTTTGGCATCCAATGAAGCATTTATTGCAACAGTTACTTGACTTACAAGGTCCACATAAAATTCTTTAAGACCTTCACTCAATTCCAACATGGAGGGGGCATTGGAAATATTGCTAAGTGAGGAAGACATGGTGTCCAGGCTCATCCTAGCTCTTATTACCAATTGGAAGGGAACACAAGATATATAAGAATTTATATATTCAATATTCATTTATTTATTATTTTATATCAAATAGGTTTACAATAGCATGGTCAAATACACAAGAATGAATATAGTCACGTCTATAGACAACGGATGTGGCTTAACATTGATAGTATAATTAATACAAACAATATTATATGTAATATACAATAAGTATATTACATATTCTCTATGGGTAGTTCTCAAACTCGCCAAAGATATGATAATCCTTAAGATTTCCATCTTGCAGGACTCAACGATAGTGATTAGAGCATTGATCAAAAGGCATATTGTTGGGAATAATATATGTATTGGTATCATAGCTCATGTGCTTATGCTTCTATCTGAATTTGAGGAATACTCCCTGCACCATATCAAGCGAGAGAACAATTCATATGATGATCATTGGGCTAAAGAAGGGACAAGCTTAGAACAAGGTACAAAAAACATTAATGGGATTAGAAGGACCCTCCCTCTTCCTTAATTTAGATGTGTAGCGCTCTCTGAAGTATTGACAACTAGAAGGGTATGGGAACTATAGTCTATGTGTTCAAATGGATTTCACATCCGACTGGCAGCAATACAATCGGTTGCATTTATTTTATTTTTTGTGAATTTAAGTGCAATTTTTGAAACATAGTCTATTTTTGCAATGGATTAGGTCTCAAAATTTCTTCCTTGTGGCATCAAGGCCTAATTTCTTAATCTGTGGTTTTCCTCTATAGCATTTGTGGTATCTTGATGTTGGAATGTAGACAATCAAGGTGGTTTTTCTCTCTGTTGGAAACAATTTGACATATGTCCAGTCTTATTCTAGACTCTAGGTTCTCAATTCTCTCGTTTGGTTTCCTCACGTTGTGTACCTCTGTCAATTTAAATTTTAATATTACTCCACTGGACTCTACTCTTTTGAGAAGTTAGTTTCTTAATGGATTATGGTATAGTTTTTTCGAGTCTTTCCCTTCTGTCTCTATTGATAAATTTGGAAGTGGTGTTGTTGGTTGGTCAAGCCTTGCTTGTTCTTCTTGTATTTTAGTTTCCCTCCCTGCTATCCGTGGAAGTGGTAAAATTTGTGGGTGGTGGATTATATGGCTTGTGGGTTTGGAAAATATGGACCCCTCTTGGAGCGATATCAATTGCATTCTCAGATGGCATGAAGAAATGGTTGAAGGTAATAGTTTAGGACTTCACTAGATCTTGAGTAAATTAGAGGATCTAGACCAACTTGTATCTCCTCTTGTTCATCGCATCAACACTTGAGTTCTCTAGTTTTTCCTCAGCACTCCTAGTAAGCATCAATCAACCAAGTGTCTATAGTCAAGGATGATTTTAGGGGCTAAATTTCGCTCATGGGATAATTTTCCATGGTTTTTCCAAAAACGAGATTCGTTATTTTAAAAATGATTCACCCAAATTCTATAGGATAAAATTATTTTACATTAAAAATCGCCAAAAATTTATAAAATCTATATAAAATAATTAGAAATTTGAATATTTAAAAAAATTATATCGTCAAACATTTATAGTTGACATATGAAGGATTAGTAATATTCTCCAAGGTTTCTACATTTTAAAATAAATTTCCATCCTTAAAATCATCCTTGTCTATAGTTTCACGCCTTGAAACCTCAAAACACGACCAGAGGGGTAGTGATGTAGTTCCAATGGATGTCGAAGAAAATACCTCATCTCAAGGGGGAGTACAAGAAGTTCTAGATAATGATTCTACTCATTGTTAATGTTTTACATGGTTGTTTTTGTGTTGGGCGAGTATGCAAAAGAAATTTGCAGCTAGAATGCTTGGAAATGTTCTAGGAAGATCTATGTAATTTTCAATATGATAGAAATAGGAGTATGTATAGGAAGTGAGCCAATTTTTGTAAATATTTTTTATCATGTTGATTCACTTCAGCACAACCCTTATATAATATAAAGTTGAACAACTCAAGTTAAATAAATAAATAAATAATGAGAATAATTGAATCACGCGATCTGGATTATTTTCAGCACGAAATGAGAGTAGAGATATAATAAAGAAATGTACAGAGATATCTTGGATATCCAATAATATAACATAAATGTATCAGAGATGCAACCATAAACACGGAGATACGGTAATACACAATTTCTATTAATGAGTGAAAATGTACAAAGACTGTAAAAATACAAAGTGAAAGACTCGCTAGAATGGTGGCAGCTTATCTCTAAGAAGAGATGTGACGGCTATTCTCATTCACAACAAGATGATTTTACAATGAAGCTCCCAATTCCTTTTTATCATAAATAAAATCCAAAACCCTAACCCCGGAAGATGAAAAGCCAACAGTTTTGTGGACCCCGTTTTGGGTAGCTTGGTGTATCAACTTCTCGGGGTGTAACTTTGGCATACAATCTCTGTTTGGGGCACACGATAGCTCGTTGGAAAGGTATCATCGAGGAGATTCATTTAGTGGACTCATTCAAATCCTTCAGCTATCATTGAGAAGATCGATCCCAAAAAACCTTCATTTAGGCCCTCAAAATGGCCCCGAAAGTTAAAAACTGCTAAAAATAGTAAATTACCAAAATTGCCAGAAAATTGTTTTGAGCCAAATGGAAAAGGTGGGTGGCCACCAATATCCACCTGTATCATCGCGGGAGGAGATATACCAAGAAAAATGGGCATCAAATGTATGCATTCATTGGTTTTTGTGTGATCAAAGAGTTTGATTATCACATAAAATACTAACTTTCAATTGTTTTGTTGTTGTAAAAGAAAATGGAACCCCATACAACACATAAGATAGGATAATAAGAAAAATAAAGGTTAATAGCCAAATTTGTGAGTACTCTCCTTTTCCTTACTTAACATTTCGTAATTGTTGTGATGTTTATATTTTAATTAATTTACAATCATCCATGGATGTTTTCTAACACATGCTAATATACAGAGAAGAGACATCTCAATACTTGATTGACCCGAGCTATGTTGTTTTACTTCTCTTATTTTATAAATAATGGAACAATAAAAATCCTTTTATTACATGCATGCTTTATCATGATGTAGAAAATTCGTAGGAAACAAAGTATGGATTGGATAAAATTGAATAATATTTGTTGAGAAATGACATGAAGAATGGCTTCGAAAGAACGTGTATAGTTTATGAATCACTTATTGTCGTGGCACACTTTTTTATTTATGCATTATGCATATTACACTAGAAATTTTGATATACTCATTAGAATTTATTTCTATGTTTATAGATGGAACAAAGAGGTGGAAAAAAATCAATCCAATCATCAAACATTCAACCAAATAACCTTAGTACAATATTTCCTGCAAATGATGAAGAAATGAGGGATTCAAGCAACTTGAGAAATGGAACAAATTTGAACGATGAATGATGACCAATATAATTGAATGTTAAAAGTTGTATATTTTGAAAAGTTTATCTTTAAGGGCAAGGATTTTTCCAGCCAAAGTAGAAGATTTATCAATTGTTTCATATAAATCAAAGAAAAACATTTTATCCACCGCATTTCTTTCCACGTACTTCCTTTGTCAAAATAATTATTACTCATCTTCCCTTGCCTTGGTAGACCATTCTAAAGAATCTTCTTTAGTGTCTTAAGGTGCCTAGACATCAAGAGGCTATGTTGCTTGAGATTTCTGGATATAAACTGAGGAAGTTTTGAAACATCCAACATTTCGAGTGGAGAGTCCACCCATCATCAAGGACCATTGAAGCTCTCATGGGGTTTAAGGTTCATTAAAAAATTTCATTTCAATGATTCTCTTTTTTAACCTCTAAATTCTTCTTACTATTCCCTAGCATAATGTTCAAACATCTTACGTGTGGCTTAATGAATCCTCAGTCCATTGGATACCTTTAAATCATTAACATCAAAAACAACATTCTAGTCTTCCATATATTTATTTTATTTAATATTCACTCTAGACATTTAAAATATTTTGTTTTGTTTATCATAGTTTTCATGGTGTAGGGTAACATAGGTGTCCTCAAAAATAGATTGTTCCTATTCCATAGTCTGAATTTGTTATTCTCAAAATAAACAACTATCTAAAAAGGAATTTAGTGGTAACATTTTCTCTTTAGGGACACTAGACGTTTATGCTCTATTAGCTTCAAAAACGCACTTTGACATATGAAATCCTTAATACTAATAAGAAAACCCAGTGCTACTCTAAGCGATAGTGCCCAATGCGACTACAACAATAATCTCTCTGGTCATCGTGAGTGGATTTCCAACTATAGAGTAAAGTCTCTAATTCCAGTCTCTCATCATTTTATTAAGGTCTCTAAACATATCAAATCAAGAAACCATTATTGTTTAAAATGTTTTGTTAAATATAAAAGTATGATTCTACAATACCTAAGCTTAGCACCCATATTGTTTGAGGTTAGAGGTTTGTCAACAATTTGCAAATTCATGCCTGTTAGCACCCATATTGTTTTTATGCCTGGCATCATATAACATCTCCAAGGGTCAGTTTCAAAAGGAAGCTTATTATTTATTATTTCCATTTCCATTTGCAACTGCGCACTGCAAAATTTGTTACGCGTTGCGTAAAGCACTTCACCATGCAAAGAATTATGTCATGCAGTAGATTTCATCATGCAGTGGATTTCATCACGTAGTGGGATGTCATGCATGGGATTTTTTCGTGCATAGGATGTTGTCGTGCAGAGGATGTCATCGCACAGTGGATTTCGTCAGGCAGTGGATTTCGTCACACAGTGGATGTTGTCGCGCATAAAATGTTGTCGTGCAAAGGATGTCATCGTGTAGTGGATGTTTTCATGCACAGGATGTTGTCGCGCAAAGGATGTCATCACATGATGGATTTAGTCATGCAAAGGATTATGTTGCATAGAGGATTTTCATGTGCACAGGCTACAGGTCGCGCTACGCAAATGGTTGGTTTAGTGGCCTACTTCAAGATCACTTTCTGACCAACTGGAGAGGAATTTTGAAAATACTCGAGAGGTTTTTGTTGAGGACAAACCAAATAAGAAAAACCTCTCTCCAATTTGAAGAATGTTTCATATTTTGTGCGATTTAAAGGAATCTTTGAGCCCTATTTTTCAGTTTTCATGATTTTCTGTCCGAGGCATATTTTTGAGACACGTATTATAGCTAGATGGAGATGCATTTCAAGCAACGAGGATAAATACAAAAGCATCTCTCATTTTTGAAAAATAGTTTTTTATTCGTGAGATATGATATCATATTTAACACTTATTTTCCCAGTTTGTTGCGCAATCCAATGCATTTTTGTTGTAGGTTGTTGTTGCATAACCGACTTGTTGTGTAGGGGTGACAGAGTGTCCAGCAATGTACATGATGACTTATCACAACCATATGGTCGAATTTTGGTCATGATCAATGATTGTAAATAATATTTTGGTTACGATTATGATTTGGCAAAGTCGAGTTTTCTATTTTTAGTAAATTCGTTGAAGTTATTGTTCTCTTTCAAAGAAATCGGATCCATGATTCTAGGAGAGAGTAGTTTGACCCTAGCAGCCAAGGGTGACATTAGTTTTCTGTATATGGGAATCATTTTTATGTAAAAGGGGTTGGTTAGAAAAACAGTGTAGATAGTGGCTATTGATCATAGTTTTTATATCTGATTGAAACTTAATGAAAAAGTCATGAAGCTTTGATGAAAATATTCTAACGGTGGCAATATGATGTATTGTATCCTTTCTTTGTGTATGTTCTTTCCTGTGTTCTTTATAATCATAGCTATAATCTCTTTTTGAATCGGAATGTGATTTCGAATCTAGAATTCACCACGCGGTGCTCTAGATTTGCGTCATTTAGACAAACCGTATTTCTTCTAAGTTAACTCTGAATTCATCCCCAACGATGCTCCGAGTTGCTTCATGTATTTTTCTCTCTCCACACACAACGATTTTTAACTAAAGATTGTTGCTCATTTAGCCTTTATCATCTCAATTTCATTCACTAAGTCATTTGTTTCTCCCATTTTTAGAAATTGACTCCATTGCCCAATGGCAATTTCTCTCTTGCTTGTCCTACCATCCCTTTTAAAACAAAAATAAATTTGTATTATTGCAGAATTTGACCTCTGTGCATTTATTGATGAAATTTTTGAGTTATTACCAGTCATTAGACATATGAGATATCCCTCTCTGGTTGTATAGGTAAGAATACAATCTAAATTGGTTGAAACAGTTACCACAGGGTTTCTTTGATACAACCCAAAGAAATTACCGAGTGATAACATTTTGGCGTCGTTGTTGGGGATGAAATTGAAAATTTTCCCTGGGAAAGAACGACATGGTTGATTGTTAAGGTCTGAGAGCAGCAGATACTTAGGCACATATTGGTTGTATTTCTTCTCTAGCGACTCCACACATCAGAAAATCATTTGAAGGTGATTCCACTCGCAGAAGAATCCAAAGATAAATTTTTCATGGTGACTCTGATCAAGCTTCAAATGTTATTCAAAGACTCCACTGGAGACTGAAACCTGTTGAAAGAGATATGGAAGGGAAGTATGGAAAAATCAGGTACTCGAGCTTGAGTTTAGTCCAAGAAGTACTTTTTTGTTTTGTCAATATCTTCTTGTCCTTTTCTGAGTTTTTCAAAAGAATATTTCTTCACTTACTGCATTCAAATAAAGCCCAGATATCTACCCTTGTATATCCTCCATGGAAAACTGTAGGTATACCTCCTTCTTGTATAACCAATATTCACCAAGCTCCTTCCTCTAATCCATATGATGTTCATGATCATTATTGTGAGCTTAATGAAACCAAATTTGAGCTTGTACCTTCTGTTCTTAATCCTACACCCTCCAAGATTCAAGAAAGATATAGTCCTCTTAAATTTCCTTCCACCCTTCATGACTTTCCTCTAAAACATTATAAGTACCTTCCTCGGTTTGATGGAGAGCTTGATGGAAAGTCAGCAGAAAAACATATTCAGGTCTTTGATCATTTTATAGAACTTTTTGAGATCAAACATGATGATGTGTCTATGAGGGCCTTTTCTCATTCCTTACAAGGAGATTCCAAAGCATGGTTCAGACATTTGTAGCCTCACTCGATTAGATCATGGGATGAATTGAGGGAAGATTTTCGTAGATTTTGGGGTGAGAGAAAGTCACGGGATCTACTCCTTTCAAAGTTTTATGCCATGAGAAGAATGAAATATGAAACCATCTCAAATTTCAATAGGAGGTTTGCTAGTCTTTATTATAAACTCCCTAATGAAATTCAACCCACTAAAGCTATTGCCATGCTCCATTATGCAACAACCTTTCATCCAGATTTGTCTTTCCTTCTGATGGAAAGAAGATCTAATTACTTACAACAAATGTTTAATGATGCTCAGGAGATTCAACACAATATTCAAGAATGTAAACAAATTTGAAATGAAGAGTTGGATGCTAAAGAACATGACAGTGAATATCAACAAAAAATAGTTGATTTGAATCTTGAGAAGAGGGTTAATAATATCATATTTTCTCTTGAAGCTTTAAATGTTGATGATTTTGCAAAGGATTATATTCCACTTCTTGAAAAAGAAGGTGCTAATTTAGCTTATGATCCATCACATCATAAGAACAAGGCTGATTGTTTTATGTATTCATTTGTAGACAATCAAGAAAATGAATTTGCAAATCAGCTTGTTGAAGAGCAGGTTGATGTCCCAAGCTTTGTCTTGTTAGATGACATTGCAGATGTTGTTGATTTTCCTATATATGGTGAATATGATGATGATTATGGTGTTGAATTCCTAGAACAACCAAATGCATGTTCTCTATCAGAAAATGTTCCTTTTCAGCAGTGTAATGAGAGAAACCAACCTACATATCACAGTTACAAAGAAGAAAGTATTGAATTAGCTGAAGACAATTCTTTACCTTTATTATTTTCGTCATTTAAATTGTTTAAAGAAAAATCTAAGATCATCACTGAAGCAAATGAATGTGTGTTGATTCCAAATCACACTGATTCACTAGAAGAAATTGGCAAGAAATTGCAGCAATATTCTCATGTGTTTGATGACCCTGTTACTTGTTATGTAGAAGGTCTTGTCAGTTCAAAATTGCAGCCATTGGTCGAAGATGAATCTGAAAATGAGTATGTTCAGCAATCCAAGGAAATTGAAAAATGTGCATATGACAGTAGTGAAGGAAATGAAAAAGGTTTTGAATCAGGTGAAAGAACCTTGCCATTGTTTTTTTCTTCTTTCAAATTGTTGAAGCAAAATGTTTATAATGTTTCAAATCAGAAATCCTCTAGGCATGATGTTGAATATGAAGAAAGCAGTGGACTTGCAAATGAAAACTGTCTTCCATTATGTTTTTCTTCCTTTGAATTGTTGAAATTAAATCATGAGATAACAGAGGAAGCAGTGAAGTCTGACCAAATTAGTGAATACATGAGAAGCAGTGATACATGAGAAAATTGTTATTAGTGAATAGGACCAACAACCTTCTCATACTTTTAATGACCCCATTGTTGATTACATGGAAGGTTATTTTAGTTCAAATTTGAATCCTGTGATCAACTACCATCTTGGAAATAAATATGATGGTCAATCAACATCAGTGTTAGATATGGATTGCTTGCCACTAGGGGTTTCATTTCAGCCAACACTATCTTCTAATTCAAAAGATTGTTATTTCCAGCAGTCTCAACATATTTTTTATCCTTTTGTGGTAATCAATAGGTTGAATTACATGAAAACAAGGATGTAGTGGAAGGGGTGAAACATGATTGTTGTTTTATGTATGTTCTGAAGGATCCATTTGCAATTTTGTTGAAGGCAGAAAACAGTCCCAATGTTTTTAATTTTTTGAGATTTGAATTTATAAATAATTTTTTGAATGACTTATCAGTAAACAGGCTTTGGAGAAAGCATGTGCAAAGAAATCAAAAAGTGGATAAAGTGATTTCATGGTTGCATTGGCATTTTTATTTCACTTGATTGGCATCTTTTTCAGCAGTTAGGGTAGGTAGGAGTGCAAATAAGCTCGGTACTATGAGCATTTTGTTTAGCAATATGTAGTTTCTATTTTCAGCTTAGTTTTAGATTTTAGTTTGGAGCATATACAGCTTTGGGTTTTCAATGGATGCAGGTTACAAGTTACAGTTGGAAATTTGATTTTGGGAGCATCCTAATGGATATGTGCATGGTATACTATTCTTTGCTACCTCATAGGGAGGATAGCATCCCTGTTGGAGCCAGTTGTTAACACCATGATTTTCATAGCTAAGGTTAGAGGTTTGTCAACAATTTGCAAAGTCATGCCTGTTAGCACCCATATTATTTTTATTCCTGACATCATCTAACATCTCCAAGAGTCAGCTTCAAAAGGAAGCTTATCATTTATTATTTCCATTTCCATTTGCAACTGCGCACTGCAAAATTTGTTACGCGCTACGCAGAGCACTTCACCATGCAAAGAATTATGTCCCACAGTGTATTTCGTCACGTAGTGGATTTCATCGCGTAGTGGGATGTTGTGCATGGGATGTTGTCGCATAGAGGATGCCATTCCGCAGTCAATTTCGTCGCAAAGTAGATTTCGTTGCGCAGTGAATGTTGTCATGCATAGGATGTTGTCATGCAGAGGATGTCATCGTGAAGTGGATGTTGTCATGCATAGGATGTTTTCGCGCATAGGATTTCATCGCGCAAAGGATTCTATCGCGCAGAGAATGCTTTCATGTAGAGGATTTTCCTACGCAAAGGCTATAGGTCGCGCTGCACAAATGACTGGTTTAGTGGTCAACTTCAAAATCACTTTCTGACCAATTGGAGAGGAATTTTACAAATCCCCGAGAGGTTTTTGTTGAGGACAAACCAAATAAGAAAAAAATCTCTCATATTTGAAAAACATTTCATATTTTGGGAGATTTGAAGGAATCTTTGAGCCTTATTTTTCAGTTTTCATGATTTCCTATCTGAGACATGCATTCCGGCCAGATGGAGATGAATTTCAAGAAACTGAGAGAGGTTTTTATTTATAACGAGCTTAACTACAAAAAAATATCTATGTTTCGAAAAATAGTTTTCTATTAGTGAGATATGATGTCATATTTAACGCCTATTTTCCTAGTTTGTTGTGCAATCCGCTGTATTTTTGTTGTAGGTTAATGTTGCATAGCAGACTTGTTGTGTAGACTTATCACAACCATATGGTCGAATTTTGATCATGATCAATGATTGTAAAGAATATTTCGGTTACGATTATGATTTGGAAAAGTCAGGTTTTCTATTTTTAGTAAATTCATTGAAGTTATTGTTCTCTTTCAAAGAAATCGTATCCATGAATCTAGGAGAGAGTAGTTCGACCCTAGCAGCCAAGGGAGACATTAGTTTTCTATATATGGGGATCATTTTCATGTAAAAGGGATTGGTTGGAAAAACAATGTAGACGGTGACTATTGATTGTAGTTTTTTTATCTGATTGAAACTTAATGAAAAAGTCATGAAGCTTTGATGAAAAGATTCTAACGGTGGTAGTCTAATGTATTGTATCCTTTATTTGCGTATGTGATTTCTTGTGTTCTTTATATTCATATCTATAATCTCTGTCTGAATTGAAACGTGATTTCGAATCTAGGATTCACTGCGCAGTGCTCTAGATTCGCGCCATTTAAACAAACTGTATTTCTTCTAAGTTAACTCTAAATTCATCCCCAACTATTCTCTGAGTTTCTTCATGTGTTTTTCTCTCACCACACACAACGATTTTTAACTGAAGATTGTCTCTCAGTTAGCCTTTATCCTCTCAAGTTCAGTCACTAAGTCATTTGTTTCTCTCGTTTTTAGAATTTGACTCCATTGCCCAATGGTACTTTCTCTCTTTCTTGTCCTACCATCCCTTTTAAAAAAAAATAAACTTGTCCTATTGCAAAATCTAACCTATGTGCATTTATTGATGAAATATTTGAGTTATTACCAATCATTAGACATATGAGAGAGCCCTCTCTGGTTGTATAGGTCAGAATACAATCTAAAGTTGGTTGAAACAGGTACCTCGGGGCTTTCTTTGATATAGCCCAAATAAATTACCAAGTGCTAACAACTTATACTTGAGAAACTAAAATATATATACCTCGTCAAGAAAACCTTCAAAGGCATGATAAGGCAAGGCAATGGTGAAAACCAACAATGGCACCATTGCCTTGAGAAAAAATAATATATATATAATGAGAATGCTTTTGTAGGTATCAAAGGCAATGTATATCAGCTAAGGGCCTCTAAAACATGCACAAAAATAAAAGGATCAGCATAGTAAACAAGAAAACAAGGTTGCAACATCAACAAACCACAAGAACAAGATGAACACCAGAACAAGAGAACCACAAGAAAAAATCAAGTTGGAAACAAAAGAATCATAGGTTAGGAACAAAGCTCCAAGAGACACCTCTGAACAACAACAATTCTAGGAACCCAATGACAACAATTGGAAGCCGACAAAAATTCTAGGTGACCAAATCCAATCTACAACAATTTTAAGTTAAGTATGACATTTGCAAATAACTTTTTACATGATACTTCTACTCATGTTTACCGGCATCAAGGAGATCTCCCTATCCTTGAAGGATAATTACATACCATGCAGGTGCAAAGGAGAAAAGAAACCATACATTATGAATAAGAAAAAATATAAACCTGTGGGTTTTTTTTAGAATTCATAACATGCAAAGATCACTTTATTTGTTCAAAAATAAGGGGTAAGGAGAACCTCTAATTTTGTATACCTCATTTACAATCATAATCACCATATCTTGTTTCACTAATACAATTTCCATGTTAAATCACCATTCATGCTATACACACCATACCCATTTTCCAATTTTCATATTTTTATCATTTAACCAGTCTCTTCATAAACTACATTCTTTATATATTTTCATTAATATCACTTTTCATTTTCCCCAATATCACTTATAGATCGCTATCCTAATATCCAAGATATTTAAACCATCACCTGGGCCAATATAATAGTCTACATGGAAACCTACAGAAAAAGGATTTTCTACAAGATAAGCTACAGTAATTCACAAAAAGCTATAACAAACAATTGTGTTTTAGAAAAAATATTTTTTCCTTATACAATGAACATCACCGTGGTCAATGTCGTGTGAAAAAAAAAATTACTTCTATAAAAATATATAGGATGCATTGTTTTTTGCAGGATCAACTATAGGAATTCAAAAAAATCTACAACAAGCACTTTTATGAGAAAAACAATTTTTCTCTTCTATAGTGAGCATCACTGAGGTGAAGGACATATAAAAAATAAAACATAAAATTACTTCAATCATCTACATGATGCTCTATTTTTTGTAGATTAATTTTCATGCACATAGGATTCCCTGCAAAGACAAAATTGACCTGCAAACAACATTCAAATGACAAAGGATCAACAAGGTGCATGCAACATACATCATCAAAAATAAATCAAGAAAAAGACAGTTAGTTACTCTCAATCCACTCTCATATTATTCTTTTAATAATTTTCAAACAAACACATAGTGTTTCTCATGGTCATTTAAAAAGTTCCACATTCACATTATGACAAACGTGAGGTGGGATTCAGTCTCCACATCAAGGAAGGTGGAAATTCATGACAAAACAAGTGATATTATTACAAGGAATGGTGCAAGGAATTGAGATAATGATTGCAGTATGAATAAGACAAGTGATTGTTAATATACATAATGACATGACTCTCACATCAACTTGGAGTGCTAAGAAATAAATAAAAATATGATATAAGAGATGCCACCCCCGATATTTTCACTCCACAACTAGACTCATAAAACTCAGTAGCCATTTCTGAGATCAACAAGCCATATAGATCATAAGCATGTTTCTTCAAACAAGAAATGGTTTAGCATGAAAATTCCTCTACAAATAGTAGTAGGAGAATCTAAAAAACTAATAGAGGTTGGTCTTCCATCAAAATTCAAAACACGAGGCCTATAGGAAAAGGTTGGTAGAAACCCTCATCCCCTATTGGAATTTTTCTCTCTTAGGTTAACTGCATAATTTCATATGTTTTGGATCCCTAAGAAACTACACTCATAACCCTACATGTGAATTTTAAATCCATCATAATCTTACCAGTACCCCAAATATATTCACTACAGAGTACCATAAGCTTACTATATCTTTTTCCACGAACCCACATTCAAGCTCAATGTATCATTTGAAAGATTTTCCCGATACACATGAGCCACTAAAGATACAATCCTACTAGGTTATGATAGATTTATTGCACCCATAGGACCTTGCATCAAGATGATTAGTATCCTACACCAAAATTAGACTCCATATGGCATCATAAAATTTGAAACCTTTGATGAAACTGTAAGATCACATCTCTCTTGTTTTCCAAAGGTACTGTAAAACTTGTTTCATTTGCAAACTTGCATGTTTCCTCAATTCTTATAAAAATGACTCAACCCTACAAATATTCCACCCAAAGGTGATCTCTCTTGAAGAGTAGAATTTTTCACAGGTCACCATAACCATGCACCTTTTGTCCTATAGGAAACTGATCAGGGTCCTCATAAGTGGTTACTTTATGACCAACAATTTTTTCATCCTAGACATATGGTCCAAAATATTGAAATACTTCCATACAACAAGATAGAGGGTTATTTTTTCTTCCCATAAATAAGAGACCCTAACCATGGTGCTTTCAAATCATTTGAAGACAAATTGAAATAATCAAATTGGTATAGTCAGGATTGCAGAAAATAGAAAGTAACTTAGTTTATTGACCATCTAAGCACCCACACAACTGTCTTATTTTATAAAAATCTTCAAACAATAAGAATACGAGATAATTTCAATGGAAGAGAACCCACAAAAACCTCCAAGGTTTATAAAAAACTTGAAGTAGTTGAGATATTTCAGAAAATCCATTGGTTGGGCTATTTTGATAGATTGAGGGGATGTGACGATGAGATTGCTCTAGAATTTGCATTAAATTTTTAGAATATCATAGGTCAAGAATATGTAATTGCAGTCAGGGGATTGGAGATATTGGTTGATGAAGCTTCCATAATTAGATTCTCTAGATTTCCTTTGGTTTTTCCATGGTATAAGTAGGAGACACAAGAGGCCATGAGGAAACAAATCCAAGAAGAAGAAGAGGAGACAGAGGAAAGTGCAAGGAAAACAAAGAAATCCAGTAGGCTAGGGTCCTCTAAATAGAAAAGCAAGAAAAAGAAGGAAAAAATAGAAAATATATATAAAGAGGTGGTTGACACCTTGATAAACCTTAGGAAACCACCAATAAGCCCCTTGAATATTAAATGCATATAACCTACTCAACAAAGTATAAGAAATTCTTATAAGAAGAAAAAGGGATCAACACAAAGAACTCATAAAATTGAAGACTCCCTAGCCCAGAGGATCCACGAGGAGAAAATAAAACACCTATGGAAAAGGATAGGTCACCAAAAAAGGAAACAACACCACAAGCAGAAGGGACATTGTAACACCCCAAGGCCAAGCCCCTGTTGAATTGTAATTATGTTTATAGGCTATTGATCCAAATGTTTATAAGCTAGAAGACTTATGTGTCTATTAGGCTGGAGAGTCCAGATGCTAAGGCCAATGAGCTTGATTTTGTATATGTAAATACTCACATCATTAATAAAATTACATCGTTATGTGTAGACCGACCATGAAGAAAGAGTTATGGGGGACTAAGCTCCACTAGGTAGGGAAAGGGAAGGGGCTAAGTGTCTAGGAATAGGGTCTAAGCTAGAGGTCTTACCTCTAAAGGAATAATATTATATTATTATTTCCTATAGGATAAGGGTAGACATAACCTATGTTGTCCTAAGTTTTTGGGCAAATGGAATGAGTGTGTTGAGGAAAATATATGAATTGATCTTACTCAAGCATTTTCAGACTTTACTTGGCTAAAGCAAAGTAGACGGGAATATCACCCTATGTTTATAGCCAACAAAAATAACATCCTAACTCACAAGTATTAATTACGAGTGCTTAGGCTAGTCTTTTATCAACAAAAAGTTGTTGGAAATTCACTTTTTTTGTAATTTTCTGAACATAACAGTTGCTGAAATAAATGTAAGAACAGAAGTAAAGACACCAAGATGATAATCAAGACAATTGGGACATAAAGAAATCCTTTATTTCATTCCAATTCACCAAAGAGTCATTTTCTTTACAAAATCTCATCCAGAAATCTTGGACCAAAGTCAAACTTAGACATCCAAGATGGAACATACAAAAGGACCTCTGACAGAAAACCAAAACTGAACTCTAAAAGATGGGTCATCTTGCCATAGATTGTTGCCCACTTGACTCTGCATAATAGCCTTTATCAGTCATGAAAATTAATTCACAAACAGACAAGTCTACACAGACTATCAAAGATAGATCAACACCTCTGAAAAACAAGTGTCTAAATGATTTGATTCAGCCATGAATATTGTTGTCTACAATAATACCCTACTATCACAAAAGAGAATTAGGTTGTGATGAATATATGAATGAATGAAAACTGAACTATCTCAACATAAACTCAAAGGGAAAACCTAAGAATGTGTATGCTTCTATCCCTCCTCGTGTTCCTCCCTTTCCTTTTGCTTTTAACAAATTAGAATTGGTTGAAGTAGTTGAACTAACTCATTAGTTAAGTTGATTAAAGACTCAAGTAACTTTAGTTAGGAGGAAAATTAATAATCATAATAAGGGTCATAAATAAATAATAACTAGTAGGCATGATTCCTTGTGACTCCTTTTAGTTCATAACAATCATAACATAACCATTAGTTAAGAAAACACACCTTCTTGTGTCTCCCATCACCATATTTACTTTTGGAAATTTAGCTCATGAAATTTGAAATCATTTCAAATAATACCCATATATCCAAAATAAAAAAAAACACGATGTCCAAAGTTCCATGAAGTCAACTGTCGTAAAACAATATATAACATAAAACTCAAAAGCCATATTTCCCAGTCTGTGATGCAACCTTTCCTTGGTTGTTGTTGTCACCTCTTGATTTTCCTGAATTTGCCTTAGGCTGTGGAGAGACTTAAGGATTTATATCGCTAATCACGTGGGAACAATCGTCCCTCAAATGCATCCAAGAAGACACAGACTTATCAGAGTCATTGGAGGGTGAGGAAGGGGCAGCAATGGCTTTTCCTTTATCAAATGCATGGTGGGCTTCCATATTCAATCTCTTTCTAGCATGGGCCAGCCATGATGTTAGGAGACTTTCGGGTGGACAATCTCCTTCCATCCATCATTTTCAAGGCCCTCAGGTTGTAAGGAGACATGAGGATGTACAGGGATACCGGGGGGTTGCGGAGCTTGGAAAGGAGGCCTTTCAGGCCTAGGTTGGACTATTCCCTGCCCAATCCAATTAAATAATTCGGCATGAAACAATTGGCCAAGATCCTCTAAATCAGCGTCAAAATGTATGGAGAACCTGGGCCTTCTTGGGCCTCGGTTCCAATTACCTCTACCTTTGTTTCCTCGGCCATGGATACCTCGACTAAAAAAACTCATCCTGCATGCGTGATCAATTAGAAAATAATCTTTTAAATAACCATACCTGACAACTCTTAAAAATATGAAATAGGTTTGGCTTAGAATGTATCAAACTCATGCAATCCAATCCATACAAATTATTTTAATGTTAATCAATGAGCAGGGGGGATGAAGCAGTGTCCTGGGATATGTGATGGGTTTGTATTGAACAAAAATATGATATAATGAAAGGGGAGAATAAATGGTCACTGCTCAATGACAACAACAATCAATTGTAAAGCAAACCAATAAAACCTCACTACAATCCACCCAAGACACTGCCACTTTCATCCACTTAACATAGAAATTCTCTTGGCTATAATCAATATCAGAACAGGGAGTGAAAAAATGAATATGGGATATGTGAAGGGTTTGTAATTAGCGGAAAGTGAGATAATGGAAGGGGAGGATAATGTTTATTGTTCATGAAATTAATCAAGTGATCCATAAAACATTCTGTAGTAAGAAAAGATGCATCAACCAACAATCATTTGACCAAATAATAATTCATGTGCATTTAACTAGTTTAATGTTCATTAATCAAATATCCAATACAGTGTCATTGCAAAACAGTAAGTGTTTCATACAATTTGTAAGAGTCTATGTTCCCTTCATCTACACAATATGCATTTCATAATAATTAACGAACAATACCCATTTCCAAACTATAATCATCAACATCAGCTACTGCCATGCATTTCTTCAATCCACAACTATGTTAAAAAGTCATGCTTTCAAAATAATAATGAAGTCATTATTATTGCGATAGAGCCTATCAAAAATGCAATGATATTCGTTCACATACATATGCAGTAACCACAATAATCAAGACCAAATTTCCACGCCTGAAATGATAATTAATCATACAACCAACAACCACAATTTAGACACAAGCTACGCAGGAGTCATTTGCCCAGGCAATGTAGTTCTGCCATTGAAAAAACAAAAACAATTCAATATGACTTAAAACTGGGCCACCTATCCAATCCGACTGTCACAAATAACATCTCTGCTTTAACCAATGGTCGATTGCAAAAAATAACATCCTTAAAACTTTGTGGGTATCCCTGAGTATAAAAAACAATCTATCCATATTACACATAGTGCACAGCTAACAAAAACTCCACGGTGTAACATTTCCACTTATCACAACAAACACTTATTCACAATAATAACTCAGCATATCACGCTGAGCTATCGATTTAATATGAGGTTTCTTCAATTTAGTCACCCGTGATTGACTATGATGTGCACACTCAGGTATACACAACCAACAAACACAAAGATGTAGGGGATATAGTTATCCAATTCAGTAGTCATTCAGCCCCAAATATAACCATAGTTACCATGCCCATTATTTTACTTGTAAGACACCATACAGAACGCGACATGTGTGAACAATACCAAGAACTTGTAACCAACGTCAGCCATCATCCAAATCATCATAAGTACAATTACTAGTGACTGTATAACAACCAACAATTCACCACTGTGGTAGGAAATCAATCAACTGACCAAATTTTGGTAGTTATGCATACCCTCGCATTGAATCAAATTGGGGCAGATCCTTTTCCATTAATAATACTGGGTCATTTGACATAAGGAGGGTGACTATGAACTTGATTCATGCAGATAACAAACAGTGTTCAACAACGTTTTACAGAGGTAGAAACTCAATGCCAAACCAACACAATTGTCATATATCCAACTAGACGGGTCTATACTTAGAGAAATAGTTGGAAATATACAACCATCCAACAATCGAGTGGTAGAACCAACAGGCCAGGCTAGTGTTCCATGTCAACCATCGGACTTATGGAGTTAAAGTTTCACATTGTGACTAACGCGGGGAAGCTAGAGCCAACTTCCTTCAATGGTGGAAAAACCCATTACCAAAAGTGCATACAAAGAGGAAACCATGAATTATTCGTGGGTAGATAACAAGTCCCAAGACATAAGGGCTATCACAGAGTTGTGAGGCTCCAATCCCAACGAATAGTGGTGCTTAATTCACGCAGGGTGTAACCCTTGTGGTTCTTAAAACAACCACAGCACTGAGGTGATGACAAGGCCGATGAAGAACAAGAGAGCCCATTTTGTGGCCTTTAGTGAGGAAACCAACCATTTCCCAAATGAACAAAACACAGTGATGAAGAATGCTTTCATCCATTAAACCCATAAAAAACTAGAGACTAGGCAAGTGATTTGCACGCGTGGGGACAGCCAACCAAGAAACCTAACAACAAAAACCTCCAACTAAGCTAGTAGTGGTAATAGAGAGATATCACCAGGAAGACCGATACAAACTCAAAAATATTGCAGGGAGAACCATCCATTTTTCATTCAAAAACCAACATTTCACACAGTTGCAACACTCAGGAAAAACACAAACCCATACACCTAAGCCAGTAATCATTTTGTAACCAGAGTGAAGTCACGAATGGCCAAAAAAGACATACCTGTTAATCGAAATCCTTAAGATGAGAGGTATTCGAGCGGTTTCACCCTACTAAAATTTTGGAGCATAAACACAGCAGCAAGATCAAACAATAGACTGACTAGGGTGGTGGCCAACGAGAAGGGTAAATGTGACATGCAGTAAATGTATGTCACCTCCACTCATAATTCATTAATTCAACAGTACATGCCAATGATCCCTCCATTAACACCATTAATCAACCCATGCATCGAGACTATCAACACATTTAAAACCAATAGCTACAACCTTTCTAACTTAAGCCATAGCATAATCCAAATTCTATATAACAATTCACATAACCATTAGCGCTATGATCTTGCCAAATATGCCACCAACGTTTCATATCATATATATATCGGCTACATAATTCCATTAACCATTGTGTAACCATTTGTACTATCACCTTGCTAAACAACGCCACCAACTCTTCAACCACATGCATATAAATTATGTAATTCAAACACAATTTCGTAGCCATTTTCTTGTTAGGTAGAGTTTAACAACAATCAACAAGTATTTTCAAGCATGCAGTATTGCAGAACTAGGCCCCTTTTGCATTTGTTATATTACTTTGCCTTTCTCAAAACTACCTTTCATACAATTTTCACTAACATGTTTGTTGTGCAGGTGCGAGAAGAATAAATAGCAGGTTGTAGTAACATGAAGGAACAACATCTCAAAAGTTCAACTTATACCAATGACAACAATGTCTCATCAACCATGTAAACCTTTGTAGCACATCATCATAGCATAAAAAATGAACAGATTTGTTCTCCAATACTTCAAGGGGGTCCCACCTACTAGTATTATTTAGTTTTTTTATAATAATAGGATTTAGTAACACTTTGCGGGCCAAATTACGTTGACGTTTTCAATCATCAACAGAGTGTTAAGTGGAGCTCATGCAGCTTCAGGAAGACATGTTTCAACCTAGGTGCATGCAGTTTTTAGGTGGGAAAGTTAGCTCGTTGGGGGTTCCCTCAGCATTCTCGCGATGGTCGCCACTCTGAAAGTCATCCATACTCCCCACTGATGCACATAATGAGACAGGGAGAGCCTTGACACAACCAGCCATAGCCTCCATCGTCGATCTCTACAACTTCTAAAACCCGCACACCCGTGTTATGAAGCTAACTATTTTTTTCCTGTGAAGCACAACACAACTATGTAGTGTCTGAGCCATATCGCGCCTTAGCCTTTTTTGTTTCTACCCACAATTTCTCTAGATTGGTGTGGCTTGCTATCATTACCAGAGCCCATATCCAATGTTTGTTGTAGAGGTTACCCGCTGGACTTAGGAACTGGATAGAAGAGGCAGGTTGTCAGGCCTGTGAGCAACTCTCTCCAGGTGAGAGAGTGTGATGAGGAAGTGAGTTCTCCTAGATGGATTCCCATAGTAGCTACAGTACTTTGATACTTCTAGTCCAGCCTATTTTTGAAGCCCTAGAAGGGAGGTGGACAACCAATGGACTTGTGATAGTGAAGGTGTACACTCCTGGGGTGGGACAGGTGTGTGTGGAATGAGGGTTTGTGGGCTATGGGTGTAAGTGGATCCTGCGAGAAAATCCTTCTTGTTGATCTATGTGACTTTCATGTTGTCCTTTACAAGCCTAGAAATCCCTTTCTCGATCGAGTTTAGTCCCAGCTCAGGGGTGACCCACTGCTGAGCGTGATGAGATGTGTGGTCTAAGGCTGGGAGGTTCGTGGAAGGTCTGCATGTAGTTGGTGGTCATCTATTAAAATATAAGTACCAAATATCTATTCTCTGTATGAAGTGTATCTTGAAATCAAGTTATAATGTTATTATAATTGTCTGTATATATTGCATGTATGTTTTAATGTTGTTTCCACATGAATAGGTGTATGAACAGAATGTTATAATTGTTTAAATTGCATTAGATAGATATGTCTATAAATATATATGGTATCAGAGCATGAAATTTATTCGGTGGCATGGCTTGGCCTACTAATTTAAGGTCGGAATGTCACAAAATGGTATCAGAGAAGAAAACCAAAGATACAGTTGTTTAGGTAGCATTACCTGAGAAAGGTTTGAAGGGAAGGGATGTTACAAAATGGTATTAGAGCCAAGGTTCCGACATTGAGCCTGGATGGGCCATGTTCTTGGTTAATGAAGCAAATACTTCAGAGTGAATTTTTGTTGGAAGGGACAAAATTTTGAAGTTTGAAGCATCCCTGAGTGTTAGGAAGGCACCGTGTGAACTCTTGGATTGTTTTCAGAATGTCAGGAAGTATAGCGGTTCAAGAAAACCTACAGAGAAAGAAGCCACAAAAATCGTTGTGTTGGGACGTAGGATCTATTTGGGAGAATGCATAACTTCATCGGCGTCAGATCATAATCATTATATTAAGCCAAGAGCAGAAGGTAAGGAGCAATGATGAAAAAACAAATCTCAGTCGTCAGATCTGCACATGGGTGGTTGTGAGTCGTAGATCTCTCAACAGTTTGGAAGTTTGGCATTCGTGAGAATTGGAGTGTGATAGTGTGAAAATTCTCGAAGCCCAAATCCCTAAATCCGAGGAATAGAAGTGGTGTGGCATGATGATGTTTCCAATGGTGATGTGGACCCTTCTTAAATCTTCCACGTGCCACCACCTTAATTGTTGACAGTTGTACCATGTGGACCCCGAAAGGTAAAGTAGTTTGGAAGTTCGAAGTTCGGGAGATTTGAGGAATGCAAGTGTAAATTCTTTCGAAGACCGAAGTCTTGAAGTCTCGAAGTGACGTGGCCTGCTGACATCACTAGGGATGACGTGGACACATGGGATGTGTGCCATGTGTCAATGAGGTAAGAACCTTTGGAAGATAGAAATTCTAGTTAGAACATGACACGTGTCACCCATCTGATTGGGCCACGTGTCACCCATCTAATTGGGCCACGTGTTCGCTTCTAGTATTCTTCCATGTGGCACTCTTCTTGAGCATGGTTAGTGGGGCCCTGATGATCATAGGGGACGTGTGGTGTCAAATCCCAAGGTCTGAATACTTGACCCTCCAGAAGAAATGGTTCATGAGTTTTTGGGTGTGCAGAAAAGAAATCCTCCGAAGTCCCGGAACCCCGAAGTAAATATTAGTCGTTGGATGTTAGGAAGATGAGGACCGTTTATCCACCCCACTTCACAAGTTTGCTGATGTGGCACTCCTGGATATTTGTTTTGATGTTCTTTGGAAATAGTCGAAGCCTGGAATCCCGAAGCTCCTATCCACCATAAATCTTACCAAAGAATGTGGATCATAAATCCACCGTCCTCCGTGAAATCGTTTGTTCCAGGTTCTGTGATGTTTGTGATGTGTGGAAAGGGACATATTTGAAGCTCTGGAGCCCTGAAGTTTCAAGGCTCTGGATAAGCGCCCAACCATTAACACTTGATCACATGCAAATTAAGGGTTGAAGGAAGAAAAAGGGGCTAGCACCCGAAGGTGAATTTTAGAACAGAACAGGGCTCAGAGATAGAGCCATGGAGATTCTTGATCAACCAAGACCCGCTGAAAATAGAGTCTGATATATTTTTTTGAATCATATTGTTTAATTTATTATGGAAAATTATTAAGTCTAATATATTGACAAATTTTAGTTGACTGCACATTTTGCAAAGTTACCAATTGTCAAAACCAAACAGAATTGTTACCTAGTGAAGAGAAATGGAGGAAGAACAGGACGCTTATAGTCCAGAGGATGAAGTTAGAGGAATGGATGTCCATTTGGGAATTGAAGGAACAAACTCCAATGGGCATGGAGAATAAATAGATAAATAAGTGGGTATGATGAAAATCATTAAAAATTTGCAAAAGGATGTCCAAATTCACTAGGCAGATAATGAAAGTCTTAAGAGAGCCAAGGAGAAATAGGAAGACTTCAATACCAAGTTAATACGGATCCTTTAAATAATTTAAAAGAAGTTGGATAAGGAAAGTGGCTCCAACAAATCAGGAAGTCACGGGACCCCTGATGAGGAAATAAGATTAAGGAGTGGTAGCAGACATCACCGAAACTCCCAAAAACATTCCCATAAGAGAGTACATAGTAGCTCAAGTCCATCCCCTATCAGGAAACATAGAAGGTCTTGGGTGGATGAGTTGAAAGAAGAAATGAATAAAATCAAACCTCCTACTTTTGATGGAGAGCACCGGAAGGATGAAGATGTTGAGACATGGTTGTTAGGCATGAGGAATTACTTCCAATTGAAAAACTATTCTTCTCATGCAGAGGGAAGAATTTTCATCTACCAATTTAAAGTAAATGCATCCATATGGTGGGATCAGCTGGTGCAAGTACAACGCCTCAAGGAGAAAAATGTGACTTGGAAGGAATTCAAGAAACATTTTGAAAAGAAGTACTTAGTCAAGTGATACTATGACAAGAAGATGAAATAATTCTTTGAACTTAAATTGGGAAGCATGACTATAGATGAATATGAAAGGATATTTCTAGAGTTGTTGAAGTACGTCCCTTTCATTAAGGATGAGGCATTCAATATCCAGAGATATCTGAGTGGGTTGTCATCTTTCATCAATGATAAAATCCAATATGATGATACCAAGACTTTAGAAGAAACTATAAGGAGAGAAAAATGCTTATATGATCAGCAAAAAAGAAACACTACGTTCCAAAAAGTTTGGGAAGACAAGAGGAAGTTTAAGAGGGAGCAAGGGTAGAAGGGGAACAAGCCACCTTTTTTTCATAAATAGTCCTCAAGCACATCCAGTTTTGAGAGATCCTGGGATGGATGAAATAGGTGGGCAAAGGCCAAGGAAGACACCTATGGAATGTTGGGGTTGTAAAGGAGATCATAGGTATATATATTTTCCTTACAGAAGTGAAAAAGTGAGATATTTTCACAATGTTCAGCAAGCAGAAACAGTAGAGGACATGGGCAGAAGAATACCTAGGATATATGCAGCTCTGGACAACAAGCAAGCTAAGTTTCAATCACACATGATTGAAGTTGAAGGTATGATCAATAACCATTCCTTTACTATTTTAATTGGCTCAGGGGCTAGTCATAGATATATAGATCCTAAGGTAGTGGAAAGATTCCAATTACCAAGAAGAAGCATGGGAAATCTTGGTTGGTATAACTGGCTACAAGGGCCAAGAGGAAAGTTGCTAAGTTAGTTAAATCATGTCCAATGGGCATGAATGGACTGAGTACCAAGGAAGATTTGAACATATTGCCTTTGGGATCATATGATTTCCTAATTGGTATGGATTGGTTGGACCAATACCATGCCATATTAGACTTCCATAACAAGGCATTCACTTGCTTGGATGAGGAAAGAAATTGGAGAGTAGTCCAAGGAATTCCCAAGGCAGTTACTGTTCGAGAAATCTTATCAATGAAGTTGAAGAAGTGTTACAGGAAGGGTTGTCAAATATTTGTATCCCATATAGAGGAAGCATATAAGGATAAGATTCAAAATCTAGAGGATCATGCAGTCTTGGAAGATTTTGAAGGTGTGTTCAAGGAGGTACCAGGACTACCTCCAAAGAGAGATATTGATTTCTCTATAAATTTAATACCTGGAGCAGCTCCAGTATTAAAGACTCCTTACAGAATGAGTACACCAGAGCTGAAGAAGTTACAAATGCAGCTTGAATAGCTTCTGAAGAAGGGGTATATACACCCAAGTGTATCACCTTGGGGAGCCCTAGTCTTTTTCGTAAAGAAGAAAGATGGAACATTGAGATTGTGCATCGATTTTAGACAATTGAACAAAGTGACTATAAAGAACAAGTATCCTCTACCAAGGATTGATGATCTCTTCAATCAATTGAAAGATGCTAGGATATTTTCAAAGATAGATCTCAGGTCAGGATACCATCAGGTAAGGATTAACAAGGAAGACCTCAGCAAGATCGCCTTCAGGACAAGGTATTGTCATTATGAGTTGTGACATCCCCAAAAATAAAGTATTTTTGAAATTTAAAATTTGTTAGAAAATTATTCTGTTTTAGTAAATTCGAATTTGGAAAATTTTTGCCATTTATGGCAATTCCGAATTTCAAATTTAATAATTGTAATTAAGTATTATGACTGTTGGGAAGAGACCTGATTTGACCCAACTAACTATTTGGCTATGACACTTGTATGAAAACAGAATATTGTTTTATTTATTGTAGGAGGACAAATGGAACAGCCATGTTAAATTTAGTTGACCATGACTCCATGAGTGGGGAACATGTTGGAACTACCTCTAGGTTGATTATTACTAGTGGAAAATCAGGGATTTGGCCATGGGCAGCCCCTGAAAATCAGGAATTTAGAAAGCTTCAAAAATTCCCAAGGGAGGGAAAAAGACCTAGGCAAAGAGGATTTGTTTTGTTGGATATATAGCATATGTTAGGAGGCAGGACGATGTCGAGTATGCTGGGAAGATAGACTATTGTTTTCTTGCTTTTATGAACACCACTGATTGGGTGTGAGGCAAGAGGAGTCTGCTGAAAACTGAAAGACATCACTAAGGAGGAGTTTCTGAGTTAGCCCTCGTGGACTCATGGTCAGGCTAGGGGGTGTATTGGGCAAGTGATTTAGCTGTCCTGTCCTATGGTTGCGAGGAACATGGTTGTTTCCTTTGTCTTCCCGTGAGCGAGTTCATATATGTTACTCTACTCCTTCTTTGTCTGAATGATTTTATATCTGTTGCAATGTAGTTGTTAAATCTGAACTGAAATGATTTCCATTTTGTTTGACTGATCGTATATCTAAGGCAGTGTATTCATTGAATCTGAACTGAAATTTTGTTCCATATCTTTGAATTATTTAGGCACAGTTGTAATGTAGCTATTCAATTCGGTATGGGTACACTACCTCGGCAATAATTTGTTCAATGTATGAAGTATAAAAAGAAACGGATAGAATGCCTTGTGATTTTAATGTTGAGTAACGTTTTACGTTTGAGTTAAATCCCAAACGAATACTAAAATTTTGCCTTTAATCGTTATGATCATCGGAAGGAAACTATATGGTTAAATTCTAGAATAATTCCTTTATAAATTAAGTTATTATCCCGAAGGCAGTTGTAGCGTAATTACCAGTAGTTGAAATCCCAACATACAGAATTTATCTACTTGTAAATGGAATTGAACCTAAGAAATTTACATAGGATAATTATACTACGATAAGAAATTTTGTGCCAAGTTATGATAATGACTGGGATTTTGTTTGAGTACTTAATAGTACAAAAATAAATAGAAAATCCAGGTACGATAGAAAGTACAATCAATATATATATATATATATATATATATATATATATATGCTTATGAATTTCAATGGAAGTGAACAAAATGTATGATAGGGTTTATGTACCTAAGTAACTCTTTACGATCAGAATCTGTATAAAGCCTAATACCCTATTTCTATTTCCTTTATCAAGTTTTAATTAAAGAAAAGTACAAGAAATTTAAGTGATTCCTACCCACATGTATGTAATTTTTCCTGTTTGGAGCTTAATCTCGACGGTGTTCACATACAAGGAAAGATGGTAGATATTTAATCCTTTATAGATATTCTAGAAAATAAATAGGAGTTCACAAAAATAACAGTCCTATTGACCATAACAAAACCTCTGAGTATAATGATACAGAAACAACATAATAGAGAGAGAGAGAGAAGCTTTTCCAATTGTAAACATTCTAATTATGAGAAGGAAACTGTAATACCACTAAGAGGAATTTAAATCAACCACTCCTAATACTTCTTTTCTTTTACATTGTTACAAGAAAGAATCTGAGGATTAACCCTCCAAAGGACTTATGATATAAATCAATCTCCCGCAAGCATTGTATTCTCCTCCAATTATAGATTATCTATATCTCAACCGGAACCACCTTTAAACCAGGAACCATCGAGAATCAGGACAGAACGTCCTTCATAAAATAAAATTTTACAGAGTGGTGATTCTCATTTCTATCACTCAGAAGAAATAAGTCTGTGAGACACGGTATATAGAACCCGAATACATTTTTAACAATAGGTAAGAATCAACATCCTAGAGCCTGGCATGGTCGACATCCATGCAAGTGTTATCATTTTAAACATTAGTATAACATACGAATTAAAAACAAATGCAAAACCTTCAACAGAACAATGAATACTAGAAGTAGTAAGACCAAATGATACTTAAATTATGCCTAGAGTCCAACATCTTTTCCTAGTCGCTTTCTGTTTGAATAAACACTCCAGGCCAGGGAGAGGAGGTCCAAGTATCTTTGATGGGTACCTTCGCATCAAAAGGGGCCCACCATCAGTGTTGGTACCAAAATCTTAATAAGTTCTCTCTTACAAATAATTTAATCAGTAATGAAAACCCTTAACCAGTAAATTGTTCAAACAAATTGCCACAAGAATAGAGCCAAAGTAATAACACAGATCCTTTCACACAGATTATGGACACGACAAAGAGTTAAGTTTAAATAAAACCCTGAGCCAAATCTGTAATGATTATATATACTTAACCAACAGTATCAACAATAAGAGAAAATTCATGCCATAAGATTTTTCCTTTATAATATCCAAGTGTTCAGGAATAAGGTAGGTAACCTCGGTAAGAGGAAGACCAGTGGAGGGTCTGATAGAACTACTGAAGGACGACCCCATTCATTACAAGAGAAGTAAATAGAAGAAAGATTTACCTACCCAAACAGAAAAGTCTATACTTATGAACTATGTACAGGACTAATCCTTTCTCCGGGGAACTTCTGAGGATGAACGGTAATGGGGACAATGAAAACAAGCCGATTGTGTACCACTACTTAAGCATTCATAGAGAGACTCTTAGTAAGACCTCTACCTACATCAGTTCAACAAAGGTCCATTACTTACTTGTGATATGACGAATGCCTTCGAGAAACCCTAACTCCAAAGATTTCGGTAACTACTATAGAGGGATCTAAATCTCCTGACCATAGAAGGAATAACGACAATCTCAGGGAGGAACCGATTTTCTTGCAAACTAAGGGTGACCTCAAAAGGGATTACAGAGAAAACTGCTCACAAAGAATAACACCATAGGCGTGAATAGATACTACAATAACTGACAGAACCACCAATTTCTTAACATTGTCTCCAAAGAGTACTACCCCTTATTAGCTATTCCTATATTGGGCTAAGAGGAACTTACGAGGGTCTCAGTCACACCATTAGTTACACCATGGAGCGACCTTCATCACTCATTGACTTAGCCTCTGAAATTTGGGTAAATAGAACCTCTTCGAAAGAGATAAATCAAAAGTGATAAAACTGTAAACCTACCTCGAACCATGAGCGTCACCTCAATGCCTTGTAGTAAATGGAGGAAATGTGGAGGACGAGAAGCCATGTCACAATGGCAGAGGGCTAGTGACACCTCGGGTATGGGGCCAATAACTACGGAGGAAAACATAGGGCGACCATTAATTCAATATGTAGAGCCTTAACTGTCATGACAGTATACCTCCTCTTCCACTTAAATATGGGTACGATTTGACATCGTCATAACTCGGGTGGAACCATTCTCTCCCCTGTGTAAATCCGAGACAGCAGTGGATCCTAGCTGTCAAATTTCCACTGGCTTTTGAATCTTGCATTCTGTACAGTCACCCATCGTTCCTAAGAACCACTTTATAACTGGGACCTGGTAGTTAGGTTAGTTGTCTGGTGTAAGAGGAAGGATAAAATCCAACTCATGTCTTTTATAACTAGATATCATTTAAAGCTACCAAGGGTAGCACCCATAAGTGGGTTGTGCATAAATTTGATATCCTTGTGAGATTTCAAAGTGAGTCGCAACATTGCATTGTAAAACTACACCTTACATACATGGTCCTTATATATGTATATCTATATGGGTAAAATAAAACAAAGGGGGTTTTCCAAAGTATTGAGGACCTACCCTTATAACTTCCCACTCCTGATATAACTAGGGAAACATGTGGTAAGCAGAAATTCAGTAGTTGTAGTAAAAATGTGGCAAGGATTTTATGTTAGATTTTGGAGGAAAAGGTTATTACATAGTTTCATAACCAAGTGATAACAGGGTGATTTAATTAGAACCCTATCTTTTACTAAGAAACTATAGAAACAATTTTTTTTTTTTTAATTTGGTAAATATGAGGATCATTACATATGGTATCAGAGAAAAGGTTTAAAACACTTGGACCTTGAACAGGGCCACCTGATTTACTCAAGCATATAATTCTATTTATGTAAAACTAATAAACCTTTTTGTTACAAACAGAAAACCCTTTCTGTTTTATGTGAATTATGGGAGCTCGGGGTGATACAGAAATAAAACTCGATGGAAATCCTGAATAAGGACCTCCTGAAGACCAGAGATAGCACAGTGATGTCTGGAGGCAGAATAGTAATGGAAGTTCACCTACTGAGGTTCTAGAAACTATCAGAGGTCTCATTATTGAACTACAGACCTTCAAAGCGAACAATGAAAGGTTGAAGAAATCACAGCAGGAACAACATGAGATAAATGAAGTTTTGCTATGAAGTATAGTGATAAAGAAAATCCCAAAGGGTGAGAACCAGGAGGAAGAAGTCAGTAAAAGAAGTTAGAACATCCAAGAATTCTTGTCCCAAAGAAGAAAAAGGGGACAGTTCATCTTAAGGAACATATTCAACTGAAGATAAAATAAAATCGGACAGAAAGAGAAAACAGGTAGACCACCTTGAAGGATAATTTAAGAAAATTAAACCAACTACCTTTGATGGAGAATCCAGAACAAGGGAGGAAGTTGAAGCTTGGTTATTAGACATCAAAAACTATTTCCAAATATACAACTATTCCAGCAACATGAAGGTCAAAATGGCCATTTACAATATGAAAGGGAAAGCCAGCATTTGGTGGCAAGATCTGAAGTTGGCCAAAGGCCTAAAAGAAAAACAGATGGAATGGTCTGAATTTAAGAAATATTTCAAGAAATAATACCTATCTGTAAGCTACTATGAAAGGAAAACAAAAGAATTTTATAAACTACGACTTGGTCAGATGACAATGGATGACTTCATAAACAAATTCCTGGAATTACTAAGGTTCGTACCTTATATCTGAGAGGACAAGGTAAAAATCCAACAATTCCTAAGTTGTTTACCACAGCCCTACAGGGATAGAATTGAGTTTGACAACCCCAAGTCCTTGAGTGAAGTGTTCAGGAAAGCACAAATGTGCTACGACCAGTACAAATAGCGGACAAAGTTTCCCAAATCTTGGAAGGATAAGAAACAAGACCGAATGAATCAACAGAAGAAGGGATACTAGCTAGCTCCTTATTGAAATGCAGCTAAAATCTTTCCTAGAAAATATTTTCATTCGAATCATCCAAGTACGCAAGGAAGCGGTAAACCGGTAAATATGGGAACAAATAAGTTTGAGAACAACCCCCGGGAACCATTGAAGTGTTGGGAATGTGGAGAACCCCATCTCAGGAAGAACTCTCCACATTTAAAAACAACAAACATAACTGTTGTTCATAATTTACAGGAAGCTTCAACAGTGGGTGATGTAGGCAGAAGCCTGCATCGGATAAATGCAACCATTGATGGTCGGCAAGCTGACCACCAGTCCTCTATGGTGGAAATCGAAAGTAAAATCAATAACACTCAAATTTCTGTTTTAATTGACCCTGGAGCTACGTTAAGTTAAGTCACTCCTAGTATAGTAGAGTCAAATAAACTTAAGAAACTGAAGCACGCAAAGTCATGGCTGGTACAACTAGCTACAGGAACTAAAAGGAAAGTAGTTGACTTTATTTCTGATTTCGAGTTCATCTTAGATGGTCAAAACATAAGAACAAATCTGAACATCCTACCACTAGGATCTTATGATATGATTATCGGAATGGATTGGTTGGAAAAACACAAAGCAATACTAGATTGTTATACAAAGACACTGAGTTACAAAGAAAATTATGACACTACTAGAACAACCCAAGGAATACCAAAACTTGTATCAGTTAGACAAGTTTCAGCGATGCAATTCAAGAAATGTATGAGAAAGGGGTGTCAATTTTATGCCATCCAAGTAACAAACCTGTTAGAAAAAGAAGACAAACCTAACTTGGAAGACTTTGTTTTTTTACGTGATTTCAAAGACGTATTTTTTTATGAAATACCTTAATTACCCCCTACAATGGAAATAGATTTTTCTATAGACCTGCTACCTAGTTCAGCCCCTATCTCTAAAGCACCTTACCGAATGATTTTTCCAGAATTGAAAGAACTAAAAATGCAGCTACAAGAATTATTGGACAAAGAGTATATCAGACCGAGTGTTTCACCATGGGGAGCACCAGTCCTCTTTGTGAAAAAGAAAGACGGTACTCTAAGACTATGTATTGATTACAGACAACTCAACAAAATGACTATTAAAAACAAGTACCCCTTACCTAGGATTAACGATATGTTCGATCAAGTAGGTGGGGCAAAGAACTTTTGGAAGTTGGACTTATGATCCGGATATCATCAAGTTAGGATAAAAGATGAGGATATAAGCAAGACAACTTTTTGAACAATATATCGACATTACGAATTTATGGTTATACCTTTTGGACTCACTAACGCGCCAGCCACATTCATGTGATTAATGAATAGTATTTTTAGTCAATACTTGGATAAATTTGTGTTGGTTTTTATTGACGATATTCTGGTATATTCAAAAATAGAAGAAAAACATGAAGAACACTTAAGAATCGTCCTGCAAACTTTAAGGAAGCACCAACTGTATGCTAAATTTAATAAGTGTGATTTTTATCAGAAGAAGATACAGTACCTAGGACACGTAATATCTGCAGAGGGCATTGCAGTCGACCCCGAGAAAGTAAGAGTCATTATGGAATGGCCAGTACCTAAATATGTAGCAAACATCCGGTCATTCATGGGAATCATCGGATATTATCACAGATTCATAAAGAGATTTTACAAAATAGCTTACCCTATCACAACACTACAAAAGAAAGGGACCAAGTTTATCTGGTCACAGAACTGTCAAGACAGTTTTAATAAGTTGAAGGAATTATTAACAACCACACCCATTTTAAGGGTAGCAGACCCAGATAAAGACTTCACCGTCTGTGTTGATGCGAGTAAAGAAGGACTAGGGGGTGTCCTAATGTAAGAAGGACACGTTATTTGTTATGAGTTCCGAAAATTAAAGGAACATGAGAAAAACTATGTCACTCATGATTTAAAATTGGCAGCAATAATACATGCCTTAAAAATGTGGCGACACTACATAATGGGCAGAAAGTTTTTACTATTGATAGATAACAGCGGGTGAAATATTTGTTTAGTCGGCCGGATCTCAATGCAAGGCAAGCAAGATGGCTAGCCTTCTTGAGCAAATTCGACTTTGAGGTAAGACATATCAAGGGTAAGGAGAACAAGGTAGAAGATGCTTTAAGCAGAAGAGTCCATGGGTTATTTGAAATAAATGTCAGTAGGGCAGAAAGTGATCTGGAATAGAGGATAAGGACGGCAGGTACTAACGATGAAAAATACACTAAGATAGTGACAAAATTGCAAAACACTACAGCAAAACCAGACAAACTAGATATGAGTATAGATAAAAAGGGCCTATTACGATTTAAGGACAGACTTTACATACCCGATTCGGCAGAGTTAAAGACAACAGTTTTGGACGAAGTACACAAGAAGCTGTATTCTAGTCATCCAGGGTATCAGAAAACGATAACAACACTTAGGAAATTATTTTATTGGCCTAATATGAAGGGCGAAATAGAAAAATACTTGGCTAGGTACCAAGATTGTTAATAGGTAAAGGTTGAACACCAACATCCAGCTGGCTTATTACAGCCATTACCGGTACCAGAATGGAAATGGGAGACCATATCGTTGGACTTCATTACAGGTTTTCCTAAAACTCAAAAACAAAACGATTCTATTATGGTCGTAATCGATAAACTCATTAAGTCTACACACTTTATTCCTGTAAAGTCTACTTTTAAAGCTATAAACATTGTTGAAATATTTATGAAGGAAATTTTTAGACTCCATGGTATTCCTAAAATGGTGATTTCAGATAGAGACATAAAATTCACATCCACTTTTTGGAAGGAATTGTTTGCAGGGCTAAATACTAATTTGAATTTCATTATGATTTATCATCCATAAACAAATGGACAGACCGAAAGGACAAATCAAATCGTAGAAGATATTCTTTGCATGTACGTAAGAACAAAACCGAGCAAGTGGGAAGACTACCTACACCTGGTAGAATTTACATATAACAATGGGTATCAAACTTCGACTAAACTAAGCCCCTTCAAGATACTGTATGGAAAAAAGTGTACGACTCCAATTAGTTGGGACAACCCGATTGACAGACTTATGGTTGGACCCGACATGCTGCAAGAAATGGAAGGTATGGTAAGAAAAGTACAACAAAACTTGAAAGAGGCGTAGGACAGACAAAAAATTTATGCGGACCAGAAAATAAGACACTTGGAATTTCAAGTGGGGGATCATGTGTACCTAAAGGTTAAAGCCCGAAAGAGTTCACTCAAACTCAGGAACTGTTCCAAGCTAGCACCCGGGTTTTGTGGTCCCTTCGAAATACTAGCTCGAATTGGACCCGTAGCATACCAACATGCACTTCCAGCTAATTTAAAAATTCATAACATATTCCATGTGTCATTGTTGAAAAATTATGTTCATGATCCTACTCATATGATCGACTGGAACTTGGTGTAGGTGTGTTAATGTTTATGCCAGTATTATAGTTCTTTGCATTTCATAAAGATAAGAGCATAATAAGCATAAGATCACTGAGAAATACACATCCACAATAGACACATCATTTATCCTGGGAAACCCTCTAGGGGAAGAAAACCCAGCAAAAACTTCCTTATCATAAATAGCTTATCAAATGTTCAAGAGATAACTCAACCAATACAGAAAATCCTCCTCCAAGAGATGCTCCACCCTTCTTCTTCTTTCACCAACTTGAAATATCAACTTGCCTCATAAGAACATGAGCAAGTGAAGTGTGTGTTAGAAGTGAGGTGCTAGCCTCTTATTTATACTAATCTGGCATGTGTGAAGAGTCACCATCTGGCAGGGTCGACCTCTCACACTGGATGGGTAAATCCACCTTTAATTAAATCTGGCCCTTTCATTTTAACTGTTGGGGCCGACTTATTATTCTTTACATTATAATTGTCTGATGACCAATCCGCAAAAGGGGATTTGGTCCTTATACAATTACCGACTTGATTAATCCTCAATGGGGATTAATCTAATAATAAAAATAATAATAATGACATGATTAATCCACAATGGGG
>ML779561.1:337075-364865 GCA_009831015.1 Picea engelmannii
ATACAATTACCGACTTGATTAATCCTCAATGGGGATTAATCTAATAATAAAAATAATAATAATGACATGATTAATCCACAATGGGGATTTAATCCAATAACAAAATAATAAGAATGCTCTTCGCAATTACATTATTTCAACAAGGTGGAACCAGAAGGAGAAGTTCAGGTGGAACCCTTGTTTATTCTGGACCGGAGAGAATTAGCACTTTGGAACAGAGTCGTCGCTCAGGTAAAGGTGCAATGGAAGCACTTTATCCCTGAGGAGGCCACTTGGGAGTTGGAGGGAGATTTGCGGAAATATCATCCCATCCTATTCCAAGAAAGGAACGAACACTGAGGACAGTGTTTTATTAAAGGGGGAAAGGATGTGACATCCCCAAAAATAAATTATTTTTGAAATTTAAAATTTGTTAGAAAATTATTCCTTTTTAGTAAATTCGAATTTGGATTTTTTTTTCCTTTTATGGCAATTCCGAATTTCAAATTTAATAATTGTAATTAAGTATTATGATTGTTGGGAAGAGACCTGATTTCACCCAACTAACTATTTGACTATGACACTTGTATGAAAACAGAATATTGTTTTATTTATTGCAGGAGGACAAATGGAACAACCATGTTAAATTTAGTTGACCATGACTCCATGATTGGGGAACATGCTGGAAATACCTCTAGGTTGATTATTACAAGTGGAAAATCAGGGATTTAGCCATGGGTAGCCCCTAAAAATCAAGGATATAGAAAGCTGTGAAAATTCTCAAGGGAGGGAAAAAGACCTAGGCAAAGAGAATTTGTTTTGTTGGATATATAGCATATGTTAGGAGGCAGGACGTTGTCGAGTATGCTGGGAAGATAGACTACTATTTTCTTTTTGTTATGAACACCATTGATTGGGTGTGAGGCAAGAGGATTCTGTTGAAAACTAAAAGACATCACTGAGGAGGAGTTTCCGAGTTATTCCTCATGGACTCATGATCAGGCTAGGGGGTGGATTAGGCAAGTGATTTGGCTGTCCTGTCCTACGATTGGGAGGAATGTGGTTGTTTCCTTTGTCTTCCCATGAGCGGGTTCAGATATGTTACTCTACTCCTTCTCTTTCTGAATGATTTTATATCTGTTGCAATGTAGTTTTTAAATCTGGACTGAAATGATTTCCATTTTGTTTAATGGATCGTATATCTAAGGTAGTGTATTCGTTGAATATGAACTGAAATTTTGTTCCATCTCTTTGAATTATTTAGGCACAATTGTAATGTAGCTATTTAATTTAGTATGGGTACACTACCTGGGAAAGAATTTGTTCAATGTATGAAGTATAAAAAGAAATTGATAGAATGACTTACAATTTTAATGTTGAGTAACGTTTTACGTTTGAGTTAAATCCCGAATGAATACTAAAATTTTGCCTTTAATCGTTATGATCATTGGAAGGAAACTTATATGGTTAAATTCTGGAATAATTCCTTTATAAATTAACTTATTATCCCGGAGGCAGTTGTAGGGTAATTACCAATAGTTGAAATCCCAGCATACAGAATTTATCTACTTGTAAATGGAAATGAACCTAAGAACTTTACATAGGATAATTATATTGCGATAAGAAATTTTGCGCCAAGTTATGATAATGACTGGGATTTTGTTTGAGTACCTAATAGTCCAAAAATAAATAGAAAATCCAAGTACGACAGAAAGTACAATCAATATATATATATATATATATATATATATATATATATATATGCTTACAGATTTCAGTGGAAGTGAACAAAATGTATGATAGGGTTTATGTACCTAAGTAACTCTTTACGATCAGAATATGTATAAATCCTAATACCCTATTTCTATTTCCTTTCTCAGGTTTGAATTAAAGAAAAGTACCAAAACTTTAAGTGATTCCTACCCACATGTCTGTAAGTTTTCCTATTTGGAGCTTAATCCCAACGGTGTTCACATACAAGGAAAGACGGTAGATATTTAATCCTTTATAGATATTCTGGAAAATAGATAGGAGTTCACAGAAATAAGAGTCCTATTGACCATAACAAAACCTCTGAGTATCATGATATAGAAACAACAGAATAGAGTGAGAGAAGCTCTTCCAATTGTAAACATTCTAATTATGAGGAAGAAACTGTAATACCACTAAGCGGAATTTAAATCAACCACTCCTGATACTTCTTTTCTTTTACATTGTTACAAGAAAGAATCTAGGGATTAACCCTCCAAAGGACTTATGATATAAATCAATCTACCACAAGAACTGTATTCTCCTCCAATTGTAGATTATCTATATCTCAATCGGAACCACCTTTAAACTAGGAACCATCGAGAATCGGGATGAAACGTCCTTTATAAAATAGAATTTGACAGAGTGGTGATTCTCATTTATAGCACTCAGAAGAACTAAGTCTGTGAGACATGGTATATAGAACCCGAATACCTTTTGAGCGATAGGTAAGAATCGGCATCCTAGAGCCTAGCATGGTCGACATCCCTGCAAGTGTTATCATTTTAAACATTAGTATAACATACAAATTAAAAACAAATGCAAAACCTTCAACAAAATGATGAATATTGGAAGTAGTGAGACCAAATGATACTTAACTTATGTCTAGATTCCAACATCCTTTCCTAATCGCTTTTCGTTTGAATAAACACTCCAGGTCGGGGAGAGGAGGTCCAAGTATCTCTGATGGGTACCCTCTCATCAAAAGGGTCCCACCATCAGTGTCAGTACCAAAATATTAATAAGTTCTCTCTTACAAATAATTAAATCAGTAACGAAAACCCTTAACCAGTAAACTGTTCAAACAAATTGCCACAAGAATAGAGCCGAAGTAATAACACAGATTATGGACTTGATAAAGAGTTAAGTTTAAATAAAAACCTAAGCCAAATCTGTAATGATTATATATACTTAACCAACAGTATCAACAGTAAGAGCGGAGTCATGCCATAAGATTTTTCCTTTATAAGATCCAAGTGTCCAGGAATACGGCAAGTAACCTTGGTAAGAGGAAGACCAATGGAGGATCTGATAGAACTACTGAAGGACGACTCCATTTGTTACGACAGAAGTAAATAGAAGAAATCTTTACCTACCCAAACAGAAAATTATATACTTATGAACTATGTACAAGACCAATCCTTTCTCCAGAGAACTCTTGAGGATGAACGGTAATGGGGACAATGAAAACAAGTCGATTGTGTACCACTACTTAAGAAGTCATAGAGAGACTCTCCATAAGACCTCTACCTACCTCAGTTCGAAAAAGTTCCATTACTTACTTGTGATATGACAAATGCATTCGACCCTAACTCCAAAGATTTTGGTAACTATTGTAGAGGGATCTAAATGGACTGACCATAGAAGGAATAATGACAATCTCAGGGAGGAACCAGTTTTCTTGCAGACTAGGAGTGACCTCGAAAGGGATTACAGAGAAAAATGCTCATGAAGAAGAACACCATAGGCATGAAGAGATACTACAATAACTGATAGAACCATCGATTTCTTAACATTATCTTCGAAGAGTACCACCCCTTATTAGGTATTCCAGTATTGGGCTAAGAGGAACTTACCAGGGTCTCAGTCGCGTCATTAGTTACACCATGGAGTGACCTTCATCACTCACCAACTTAGCCTCTGAAATTTGGGTAAACAGAACATCTTCGAAAGAGATAACTCAAAAGTGATAAAACTGTAAACCTACCTCGAACCCTAAGAGTCACCTCAATGACGTGTAGTAAATGCATGAAATGTGGAGGACGGGTAGCCATGTGACAATGGTAGAGGGATAGTGACACCTTGGGTATGGAGCCAATAACTATGGAGGAAAATGCAGGGCAGCCATTAATTGAAGTTGCAGAGTCTTAACTATCACAATAGTATACCTCCTCTTCCACTTAAAGATGGGTACGATTTGACATCGTCATAACTCGGGTGGAACCATTCTCGCCCCTGTGTAAATCCAAGACAACAGTGGATCTTAGCTATCAACTTTCCACTGGCTTTTGAATCTTGTGTTCTGTACAGTCACCCACCATTCCCAAGAACCACTTTATAACTGGGACCTAGTAGTTAGGTTAGTTGTCTGGTGTAAGAGGAAGGAGAAAATCTGACTCATGTCTTTTATAACTCGTTATCAGTTAAAGCTACCTAGGGTAGCATCCATAAGTGGGTTGTGCGTAAACTTGGTATCCTTGTGAGATTTCAAAGTGAGTCGCAACATTGCATTGTAAAACTACCCCTTACATACATGGTCTTTATATATGTATATCTATATGGGTAAAATAAAACAAAGGGAGTTTGCCAAAGTATTGAGGACCTACCCTTATAACTTCCCACTCCTGATATAACTAGGGAAACTTGTGGAAAGCAAAAATTCTGTAGTTGTAGTAAAAATGTGGAAAGGATTTTGTGTTAGATTTTGGAGGTAAAGGTTAGTACATAGTTTCATAACCAAGTGATAACAGGGTGATTTAATTAGAACCCTATCTTTTACTAAGAAACTATAGAAACGATTTTTTTTTTATTTGGTAAATATGAGGATCATTACATGAGTTCACAGTAGAGGCATTTGGTTTATCAAATGCACCAGTTGTTTTCATGTGCCTAATGAATGGAATTTTCCAAGAATATTTAGACAAGTTTTTCATTGTCTTTTTGGATGACATCCTTGTATATTTCAAGTCGGAAGAAGAACATGGGCATCATTTGAGGATGGTGTTGCAAGTACTAACAAAGCATCAGTTGTATGCCAAATTGAGAAAGTACTCATTTTATCAAAACATAATTCACTATTTGGGGCATATCATATCTGAAGAAGGGATAACAGTAGACCCTGGAAATATTGAGGCCATTAAAGGGTGGACAACACATTAAAATGTGACAGAAGACGGATCCTGCATGGGTCTAGTTGGCTACTACAGAAGGTTCATTGTAGGGTTTTTTAGAATAGCTCACCCCATCACTTCCTTGAAAAGGAAGGGGAAGAAGTTTCAATGGACAAAATAATGTGAAAATAGCTTCCAGCAATTGAAGCATCTATTAACCAGTGCTCCAATTTTGAATATTGCAGATCCGAATGAATATTTCTTGGTTTGCACACATGCATGCAAAGAAGGACTAGGAGGAGTCCTTAGTCGAAAAGGATTTGTGATATGTTTCAAGTCCTGAAAATTGAAAGAGCATGAAAGGCTCTATGCCACTCATGATTTGGAGTTGGCAGCCATAGTGAACGCTTTGAAGAAGTGGAGAAAATACCTCATGGGAAAGAGGTTTGAGCTCAAGACAGACCATAATGGTATTAAGTATTTGTTTGATTAGCCTATAATGAATGCCAGGCAGAGCAGATGGTTGGAATTCCTTTGTGAAAATGACTTTGATATCAAGCACATCAAAGTAAAGGAGAACAAAGTGGTTGATGCACTCAGCAGGAGAGTGCATGAACTACTCAGCAGGAGAGTGCATGAACTACATGCTACAACTATTAGCATGTATCAGGTGGATCTTAAAGGTAGAATTTCTGAAGCTGCAAAAGTTGATTTGCAGTACATGGAATTGGTAACTAAATTGCAGCAAGGTAAAATGCAGCATAAAGTTGAAGATTATGAATTGGGAATCGATGGAATTATCTTGTACTGAAACAAAGTTTATGTACCCAATTCTCCTGAATTGAGGAGTTCAATTTTAAAAGGGATGCATAATGTACCTTATGTGGGACACCCGGGATATCAGAAAACAGTTTCAGTAGTCAAGAACCATTACCATTGGCCAGGTATGAAGAAAGAAATTGCATAGTACATTGTCAGGTTTATGGAGTGTCAAAGGGTCAAAGCTAAGCATAGACACCCAGCTGGGTTGATACAACCATTAACCATCCCTAAGTGGAAGTGGGAAGTGGTGACAATGGATTTCATCACAGGATTACCCAGAACAAACAAACAACATGATTCCATCATGGTGGTGGTAGATAAGTTCACGAAGGTCGCCCATTTTATTCCATTGAAGACTACACACAAGGAAACTAATGGTGTTGATATTTATATGAGGGAAGTAGAATGCTTGCATGGCATACCCAAGAGAATTGTGTCTGACAGAGACCTAAAATTTACCTCAAAGTTTTGGAGAGGATTATTCAAGGGGTTCAAAATGAACCTGAACTTTAGCACATCTTATCATCCTGAGTTTGATGGAAAAACAGAAAGAGTAAATCAAGTGATAGAATATATGTTAAGAATGTATGTGATGGACAAACCATCTAAATAGGAAGATTATCTACACTTGGTAGAATTTTCCTACAACAATGGGTATCAAGCATCATTGAAGATGAGCCTGTTTGAAGCACTTTATGCCAGAAAGTGCAATACCCCAGTAAGTTGGGACAACCCAACTGATAGGGCAATGGTTGGGCCAAAGTTGCTCAGGGTAATGGAAGAGAAATTGTTAAAGATAAAGCTGAATTTGAAGGCCGCCCAAGATAAGTAGAAAATCTATGCAGACAAAGGCAGAACCCACAGGAAGTTTAAAGTGGGTGATCATGTTTTCCTGAAGGTGAAACCCAACAGAATTTCCCTGAAGCTAGGAAGTTGTTCCAAGTTGGCAGCCAGATATTGTGAACTGTTTGAAATTCTTGAAAGGATTGGACCAGTAACTTACATGCTTTCATTTCCTGCATCCATGACTAATCATAATGTATTTCATGTATCGTTGCTCAAGAAGTATATACCTCATGATAATCATGTGATTTATTGGAATGTGATTCAGGTGGAGCAAGAAGGCACTTTGCAAGTGCAGCCTATGCGCATACTGGACGGGAAGAGGAAGAAACTCTGAAATCGAGTCATAAATCTTGTAAAGGCTTAGTGGACTGGGTACGGTCCTAAGGACGCAACATGGGAGTATGAAGATGCTATGTGGGCAGAGTACCCACATATTTTTGAAGATTTTGAAAATATTGATGTTATTGTGTAAATAAGTTGCACTAAGGATAGTGCAAAATAATGGGAGGGGATTGTAACACCCCAACGTTGAGCCCCTGCCGAATTGTAATTATATTTATAGGTTGGTGAGCCAAGTGTTTATAAGCTGGAAGACTTATGTGTTTATTAGGCTAGAGATCCCATATGCTAAGGCCAATGAACCTGATTTTGTATATGTAAATACTCACATCATTAATAAAATTACAGTGTTGCATGTAGAGTGACCACGAAGAAAGAGTTATGGGGGACTAAGCTCCACTAGGTAGGGAAAGGGAAGGAGCTAAGTGTCTAGGAATAGGGGCTAAGCTAGAGGGATTACCTCTAAAGGAATAATATTATATTACTATTTCCTAGAGGCTAAGGTTAGACATAACCTATGTTGTTCTAAGTTCCAGGGGAAAGGGAATGAGTGATAAGTGGAGCTCATGCAGCTTCAGGATGACATGTGTCAACTTGGGTGCATGTAATTTTTAAGTGGGAAAGTTAGCTCATTGGAGGTTCCCTCACCATTCTCGCGATGGTCACCACTCTGGAAGTCAGCTATACTCCCCACTAATGCACGTACTGAGACAGGAAGAGCCTTGACACAGCCATCCATTTCCTCTATCGTCAATCTATGCAACTTCTGAAACTCGCACACTCGTGTTATGAAGCTAACCATTTTTTTCCTGTGAAGCACAACACAAATGCGTAGTGTCTGAGCCATATCGCGCATTATCCTTTGTTGTTGCTACCCACATTTTCTCTGTACTGGTGTGGCTTGCTGTCATTACTAGAGCCCATATCCATTTTTTGTTGCGAAGGTTACCCAATGTACTTAGGAACTAGATAGAGTAGACAGGTTGTCAGTCCTGTGAGCAACTCTCTCCAGGTGAGAGAGTGTGTTGAGGAAGTGAGTTCTCTTGGAAGGAATCCCGTAGTAGCTACAGTACTCTGAGACTTCGGGTTCAGCCTGTTGTTGAAGCCCTGGAAGGGAGGTGGACAACCGATGGAATTGTGATGGTGAAGGTGTACACTCCTGGGGTGGGACATGCGTGTGGGGAATGAGGGTCTATGGCTTGTGGGTGTAAGTGGATCCTAGGAGAAAATCATTCCCATTGATCTGTGCGACTTTCCTATTGTCCTTGCCAAGCCTAGGAATCCCTTGCCCGGTGGAGTTTTAGTCCCATCTCAGGGGTGACCCACTATTGAGCGTGATGAGCAACGTGGTCTAAGGCTGGGAGGTTTGTGGAATGTATGCACACAGTTGGTGTTCATCTATTAAAATATAAGTACCAAATCTGTGTTCTTTGTATGATGTGTATCTTGAAATCAAGTTATAATGTTATTAGAATTGTCTGTATATATTGCATGTATGTTTTAATGTTGTTTCCACATGAATATGTGTATGAACATAATGTTATAACTGTTTAAATTTTATTAAATAGATATCTATATAAATATATATGGTATCAGAGCATCAAATTTATTCGGTGGCATGGCCTGGCCTACTGGTTTAAGGCTAGGAATGTCACAAAATGGTATCAGAGCAAAAAAACAAAGATATAGTTGTTTAGGTAACGTTACCTAGCAGAGGTTTGAGGATTGGGGATGTTACATACATCAAGAGGTAGGGCACCATTAAAATTCCTTCTACACTATACCTCGTTGGAATTGGAAAAGGTCAAAATAGAATCCCTCCAATGGAAAAGAATGGCAGAAAGCAGCAAACGGAAATAGAAAGAAGACAACACAGGGAATTTAGTACAAAAGCTTCAACATTTACAAGTAAAACTCACTCCACATCCCCCTTTGGATCAGGGATAAAGCACCCACGCCTAAGGTTGTTATAGCTATCCATGACGCTCTTTATTTAGACAAGGATGTAGCCCCAATTTGAGAAGAAAAAAGTGCAAAAGGATATGACACACCTTGAGGATACCTTGAGACTTTTTGGAGAAGAGGCAACATAAGCCTACCACAGGAGATTGCAGTCTTTACACCGTAACCTCCAAGTAAGAGAGCCACATTATTCCAATTCCTTAGAAGTATTTATTCTTTAGAACTCCCTTATACAAGGAAACCATGAGGAGGTTGAAGACTAAATAGATTGGATTGGAAATGAATCCCACTCTCCTCCTCCCAATTTCACTTCCAAATAATATATATAGGGAAAATAAAATGGTAAAATGGGAGTATATAGAAAGGACCAAAGGATACTGTGAGAAAGATCCCATCACCAGGTATACGACTTGGGATATTAAAAAAAAATATAGTGAGCAATAGTAGAAGTGATACATAAGTTACATTTCATCCTTTTTGTTTCACAAGGGTGAGCAAAAGCTTCATATAGGGGGTAATTATGGGCCTCTATAATGCCTATCAAAGGGCCCATCAAAGGAACACTTTTTGATAGCTTATGTATGTAAGAACTCACCTTTTTTACCATGACTAATATAAAACGTGGTTGTTTTGCAAATTATTTAACAAATGATTTTGAGTTTGAGATATGATGAGAAATTATTATGTTTTTGCTTAAGTTTCATGATAAAATTACATGTGTAGCCTAACCTCCACAGGATGAACCACTCATAGATGGATGGAGATCCCAACACATGGAGAGAATCAAGGAATATTGTCCCCACCTACCACCAAATTCACTGCCAAGATATTAAAGTGCCACTATATTAAAACTTAGAATTTAAGGATCCAAAATATAGCCAATGAATAAAAGGACTTTGAATGAACAAACGTTGGGGAGAAAATCCCCACAAATCCTCCTTGATTTAAGAATAGGGTCAATATTTCTAGGAGTATAAATAAACCTCGAGGATTAGCCTTGAGGAATATTTTGAGAGAAGATTGAAGTATTGTATCCTGTCATTTTACTCAGAGTCTTTGAAGACTTGGGGATATGCTCCATTGATATACTTTCTATGATTAATCAATAAAGATGCTTTATTTCTCAGCTCATTAGTCTTTTCTAGGTTCCTTGTGCTACTTGGGTAGGGCCCACAAAAGAGGGATCAAGTACCCTTCTATAATTTCCTTTTCATGTTTTTGTGTTGTAGGTTCATATTTTAGTTGTTTTAGGTAGTTAATGTAACCAACACATAATTATGTTCATGACTGTAGTGTAACTTTGTTTCACATACCAACACACAATTCTATTTATGATTGTAATTTAATTCTACTTCTTGTAGATGCTATTACAGGTTTATAGGAACTAATTGAGATTGTTTTTCTACGATCATTATTCCATTTCCATATCATTGATAATTCATGAATGTAGGTAATATAACCAACACATAATTATGTTCATGATTGTAGTGTAACTCTGTTTCACATGCCAAAACACAATTCTATTTATGATTGTAACTTAATTATTCTTATTATATATTCTATTATAGGTTTATAGGAACTAATTGAGATTGTTTTTCTATGATAATTATTCCATTTCCATGTCACTACAACATGTTTTGATCACTTAATTAGTTTTAAAAGGAGTTAATATAATGTTTGAACCTTTCTTACTTTTCTGACAAACTTTCCCATAGGATTGTTATAGTTCCTATAGAACTATTAATAGTTCTTGTAGGTCATCTTAGATTGGGTTTTCTTGCATTAGTTGTCACCAAGTTGACCCAATCTATGTTGACCCACAATTTTCTAAGCTTCATGTGGGGGCCTATGAGGTTCTCTTTCTGCAAATGAAACCACAGCTTGTAACCAACCTACAACTTGTGAGGAACCTGATGTTAGTCATGCCATTGCTTGTACTTGGCATTGGCCTTCTCCAGTATATCATGAAAATATTATTTGAGGTGTTGGATCCATTCAATGAATTGGATTTCTCTATCAACCTCAGTCTAAGCATTGGAGGAATCGGACAAGGAAGCTATAATGGGAAGAGCTACATCTATGGGGTGGAATGGATGGAACCCCAAGCACACCTGAAAAGGGATGTGGTCAATAGAGTTGTGGAGGGATATTTTATAACTATGATGAACATATGGGAGGATCTCATCCCATATAAGTGGATGTTTGGAGTTGTACATGTGTAGGATATGCACAATCATCCTATTGACTACCTATATTTGTCCATCTGTTTGGGGATGAAATATAGTCTATTTGGTCAACTTTGTGTCCATCAGTGACCATAGGCTAGACCAAAAGGTGACAAGGAATATAATGTCCCTATTTGAAATGATAGTTTGTGGTAGCCCAAAATGAACCCAAACATGCGCAAATAAGAGTTTAGTAGTGACATCATATTTGATACTCTTTTTACAAGGTGTCAAAATGGTCATCTTAGAGAACCGATTGATGACCAGAAAAACACAATCGTGACCATATTTTGTGGAGGGAAACCATGACATGTAATCCATGGAGATAGAATCATGGGGCTCATCTAGTGTAGGGAAAGGAGTGTGAAACCCATGCTTATTTATGGATGAGTAAGCGATGGTACATGCAGTGCATGACTTGAGGTATTGGCCAACATCATGTTGAATCTTGGGCCAATAGAAATTATTTTTAAATACTTCTACTGTCTTTGCCACCTTGAAGTGCCCTACCACTCGACCATAATGTGCCTCCCAAATTAACTTTGCATGCTTGCTTGAAGTAACAAAAATATGGTTGAGAGAATCTTGGAGGTGAAAGTATGGAACTTAGGGTCTAATAAGTAATATCAAAGTTAGAGTCATTTTTTTATAATTGTGGCCACCCAGAGGTCTCATTCCACGGGAGTTAAGAACTGTGGTGAGGGCCACAACTGGGGGTCGACTGAGGCAATCAAAAACATGATTGAAACTGCCCTTCTTGTACTTAATATTCAGGTGGAATTGTTGCAGGTATGTGGACCATTTTTTATGGTGGTCATTTTATAGATTTTCCTATGTTTACATGAATTGTAAAGGCTTTTGATTAGTGTGGATGATCATTTTATTTTCTAGAATGTAATGCTTCCACTGTCTGCATGCATGCACAATGGAGTACATATCTTTTTCATAGGTGGGATACCTGTCAATAGCATCAGACATTGTTTCACTATGATAGGAAACCAAATTTCCCTACTAAGTGAGGATGGTACTGATAGCATAGTCATAGGCATTTGTCTTGATCTTGAATGGATATTGTAGATATATCAATGTGAGGATTGGTGCGGAATAGAGGTGGTGTTTCAGATATTTGAATGCTTTCTAGGGGATCAGGTATTGGTTGTTGACAATGATTTTATTCAATGCTCTATAATAAATATAGAGTCATTGCATTTCGTCCTTCTTCTGCACCAACACAATTGGGTTCCCACAAGCTGAGGATTTTGGTTGAATGTGGCCCTTGAGGATGAGCTCATGAATTTGACACTTTATTTATGTTGGGTATTTGTTATATTATTTGTATGACTAGACATAGTGTTCGCATTGTGACAGGCGNGGGGGGGGGGGGGGGGGGCACATGGTTTTCCTATTCTAGTTTAGGAATTAGGATTGTTGACTAATATGGTTCAATGGATTAGGGGTTTTGGATGCTACATAATCCTATATATATAGTGTATTGTAAACAATGAAGAAATGGTGAATATAATATTAGAGGTATGACTCTAAACAGGTTGTTGGTTTTACTGGTTTGGGTTTCCAGGGTAAAATATATGTGTAATATGTGTGTGTGTGTGTGTGTGTGTCATTATATATTTTCTATTTTTATTAAGAATTCATTTGTAGTAATTTATTGCACAAGTTTAAAATCTAAAATTTCTTCATTCTCCAAAAGGGAGCATCTGCATATTGGACCATTGGTAAAGGGATCACCAAGTATCAAATCAATGGGATGTTTGACCTAACAGTGTAGAGGCACCCCTATATGTGAAGATAAGAGGTCATTGTATTCCTCTACAATATTTTCCACCTATTTCTACTTTGTAAAGGGACCTTGTGTTGAAGTTGTGGTGGCCATAGTGACCTTTCATTCCAATTCTAACCAAAGCATGAAGAGGACAAACTTCACAGTCTGTGAGATTACTTTTCGGCACTGCTTTTTCAATGTTAATGAAATTGTAGTAGTAGAAACCACCTCGAGTACTCTATAGAGATGACCCCCCATAGTGATAATAACACTATAGGGTTTGGAATCATAAACATCATGACAGACGTTTTCACATATAATTTTTTCCTAAAAGAAAATCACAAACTTCAAGTGGGGCAACATCACACAGTACCTATTTTTTAAGGGCTCGATGCCATAGGATAGGAGGAACCTTTGTAAAACGCAAATGTCTCATCCCTAAATCAACGAACTAATGGTGTATGGTTGGAGTGTGGAATAATCAACAACTTCAATCTCTTGATGGCCTTGGTCGATATTAGGTTCTCCTGGCTTCTGTTTTCAACAATGAAATGTAGTGGGGTTCCCTTCACCCACAGATGTGAATGTAATAGGTGCTCCCCTTCCTCAATATCCTTTGAATCGTTGGGTCAGATCTTTTTAGTTGCAATGGTAGCACTAGGTTTCACATCGGTGATCCTATTTCCCTTATCCTTCTCTGAATCGGAGTTTGAGTTAGGTTCTAACTCTTTTTTTTTAAGATTAACGAACAATGATTGTTTTGAGTGGTATTCATGAGTGTTGTGCCAAGGGATTTTATAGAACTCACACCATTTTCTAGCATCTCTTCTCGTTACCTTTCTTTTCCTGCAAATTGGACTGGTTGTCTTAAGTTTTTTCTTCCTTGTGTTGTCCCTTGTTCTATGAGTTAGGGCCACATTTTCCATGCTTCTATTGTTTCATATTTGAAAACTGAACTCTCGCTTATTTTGTTGCTTAAATTTATGCTCAATTTTGATATCATAATGATAAGAGGCTCTTGGTGAAGAGATATGCAAGAAATACATCTTTGTTTGGATGTACCTATGTAGAACATTGTAGTACATTAGAACTAGGTGTCTCTTGAAGTCTCCGATACCCAACTTTGAGCATAAGGTATGGAATATGTTAGTGTACTCTAGCATCGTCTGGTCTCTTTCATGACACAAAGTCATCCATCTCATGTATTGGTCATCATAGTTTTCAATAGGGTAGAAATCCTCCTTGAGAGCACCAACAAAGATTGCTTAAGTGGTTTCTATCCTAGATGTCATAGAATCGTCTTCATTATGTCACTCCTAGTAACATTCCCACCAATATTTGACATGGGGGATGGATTTAAGGAGAGAGAAGGTTATCTTTTCAGTGTCAGAAAAAAATTGAACAAATTAATACCATTCTAATAGATTCAACCATTTCTCCAAAGCATATACATCTATCTGATCTTCAAATAAGGGGATATCAAAGTTAACATGTACCTTGAAGGGTGTCACACCTCTGAAATGGATGCTTATTGAAGGTGACTTGCATGTCATCGATAGTCATCGAAGGATCTAGGTGAAGTTGTCCATCATCTTGTTATGCTTTTGTGTGAGGGATTCCTTAAGAAAAATTTTGAAAGGATCTCCTACTTTTTCATCTATTTTTTCTTCTGCCATGTGAGGTTACCTGGGCCGATGAGAGCGATCATCTCCAAGTGAAACTAGCTTGAGACCCAACTTTCTACACCTTGACCTTGTCAGGGATATGCATCAAAAAATAATAAGGAGAAGATTGTTATGATACTATTGATCTGGATTATATTGAGAAAAAAATGAGATACGTACAAATATATAGTAGAGAACATAGAAATACATTGAAACCCGACTTCTACTAATGAATAAAATAGTAGAATATTGTAGAACACAGACTGGCTAGAATGGTGGTAGATTATCTCTTAAGAGAAAGAGATGTTGTCTACACTCATTCAAAAAAATATATCATAAGAGGCTAAAAGAATGACCTTTCAACATAAAGCAAGAACCCTAATGGTTCAAAACCCTAACCCTAGGAGGAAAAGAACCAAAAGGTTCGTGGGCCCCAAGGTGGTTAGTTTGTACACCAACTTCTCTGGGGGTGCAAATTTTTCATACAATCTTCGTTTTGGGATCACAATGGCTCATTGAAAATATCCAAATGAGAAGTAAATTTTTTGGCAGGGCCAAGGTCAACTAGGGCCACCCAACGCCCCCAGATGTCCAGAAAATATTGTTTAGGGCCTCAAAATGGCCCTGGAAGTTTAGGACTACAAAGTCATAACAAAAATGGCCAAGATGGAGAATCGTGATCAGCCAAGATGGAGAACAGTGATCATCCAAGATGGAGAACCATGATGAGTTAGTGCAAGAGGTGGGTGGCCACCGATATCCACCTAGATCATTTAAGCTCTGAGTCAAGACATTGCCATAGGATTCATGAATTTGATGATTGCATTAAACTCATTGAAGCTAAGTCTTTTGTATGCTTCCTCTCTATGCTTATTGATATAAAATGATGCAATCCTATAAATTTTCCTTAATGATCCACTATCATCTATTATTTATTTATTTTTGTCAAAGAATCCAAGTAGTCTTCCACTTACAATGCTTCTTAGTAGGCATGGATGTTTTAGTTGAATTCTTTCACTTGTAAAATTTTGGTACATTTCCTTTTTCTTTCAAAATAAAACAATCCCTACTTAGTCCAATTCACATGGAGTTTGTGTTTATGGACACATAAACACACACACACACACAGATATGTATGTATGCATGTATGTGCATACATACATACATATTCAAGGAAAACATTACATGATCTTTTATTCTTCCTTGAAATAATTGGATGAAGGGTGGTTTAATCACCAACCACAATAGTTGTTGTAACCTAGTGGGACTCATCTAAACTTGAACCTCAATTTCACTAGAACCAGATACCTCGTAGGGAACTTCATTAATGTGACCCCAAGGGGATGGGGTGCATATATGGGGTTAAATGTATATGTAATAAGGTCAGCCTAATAGTGTATATGATCCAATTGCTTAATATATCATAATAAACGAGAAGTGCATACCATGTACACCAATGTGAGCATGGAGCACAACTCCAAGATAGAGAAGAGAGATGAGTTACACAATAACTCCTTAAAGAATAGGATAAACTCCTCCAAATACCCAATACATTCCTACATCTCAATCATATGTCCCCAATAATCACTACATTATCTCTATATATACCTATTCACATATTGCACATGTGGCCCCTATATTATTAGGATGGCCCTATTACATATACATTTACACATTATATGTGCATTTAACCACTTATATGCCCCCCCTTGGGGTCATATATTTCATCTTGAAACAATCCATTCGAATCGATTGATTAGCCCACTAGGCTTTGTGTGTGTGTGTGTGTATTTTACTTGAAATGTTTGCTTAGATATTGTTGATGTTGCTATTGTGGGTTTTTTCTAGAGTTTTCTTATTACAACCTTCCATACTCATCCACAATCATTGATGTCAAGTTTGGAGAAGTGTGTGTGTGTGTGTGTGTGTGTGTGTGTGTGTGTGTGTGTGTGTTTCACTTGAAGTGTTTGCTTAAATATTGTTGATGTATACTCTTAGAGTCTTTTCTTATAAATTACTTATTACAACCTTCCAAACCTGTCATCAATCATTGATGTCAAGTATGGAATCAAATTCTTAATCTTTCAAGACTTAGATGAGAATCACCTCTTTAAAAAAGAAGGATAGCAGTCCCTATTCCTCACAGGGATTACCTCTCAAAATTGACTCTTTTTCTGGTTAGGGGACTGACATCAACACTTACCCATAGGGAAGTGATTGAAATACCTAAGTGTTTCTCATCCTAAATGCACACTTTGAAGCGGGATCGAAACCCTAAAACATTTATTCTAATTTTGTAATTATGCCTAATTAATTTAGGCATGGGATTTTAAGTTTTTTCACTCCTTGCTTCTATCCAATATCCCTTGGAATATTTCCCTTTTGGGAGATTCTCTTCCATGGGATATAGATTTTCACACAACATATCGCTAGATTAGAATTGATATACTATGTCATCTTTGGAAAATAATAAATTAATGTTTATTTTCTAAATCTCAACAAAACTTTGATTTTATCTAGTAAGAGGACTCTCTATTACGTTCCCATCTACTGATATAGATATAAATGTAGATGTGAAAGGTGGAGATGGAAGTAGGCCACATACACAATCTTATGGTCTACTAGACCAATGCACCATACACCATGAGCAAGGTGCGGCCTAAAGGTCAATCTGCTGCCCATTCTACACACTCTTGAGCTTCAAGTGGTAAATCATACCACCATAGAATAGGCCACATTGTAAGAGAACATCAAGGGAGACGAATGCATTGACCCCAAGAAAGAACCCCAAATGTCCCCTAGATCAAGAAGTTTCTCATTGTTCCTTTGGTAATTTCCAAACCAAATAATCCAAAAGAACCCAAGTAAGGAAATGAGGAATAAAATCCCATAGTCATTGATCTTGAACTTGCCATTGAAATATGGAGATTTCCTCCCAAGGACAAAGATAGTGCTCCTAGTGTAAGGCTAATTCCTACTACATCTTAATTAGTTCACTTGTTCTAGTTGGATAACTTGTTTGTTTGTATTTATTTCTTTCTACCTTAAGCTTTATGACACATTAATTTTGATGGTCGATTCTGATTAGGTAGACTTTGCACCTTTCAACGATAACTTGTGGTGGCCATCTCATGACCATTTTTTTGTAAAATGGTTTTTTTTCATATATTAATAGAAATATGAAGCATTTTATTAAAAATACATTTTCCCACTAACATTAAATAAATTGTAAATAATCCCAACTTGGTGCCACATACATTTTCTTCATATCTAATTCTACAAGCATAATTAGTTTTTTTAAACTTTAGCATATGAAAAGCTTCCCCGTTATTATATAACATTGTAATTTTTTAACCTCATAACGAATCCCATTGGTTCTACCTAAGTGTACTTTGATGTTAATAATTTTAACATTCAAAACTTTTACAATAATCTTCCTTTTAAATCACATTATAGAAACATAATATACAACAATACTTAATGGTGTACATCATTCTTCTTATTAAAACGTATTAAAATCTAAAACTTATATTCATATTATCTATTACATGTTTATCAAGCTATATTTATCCACGGTGAAGTTGTTCTAACATTTTTTTTATTATTATTGAAGGAATCTCTAGAAAATAATTTAATTAATTTAAGAAACATGTTTTAGATAATATTAGAGATTAATAATAATTTTCCAAAAAAATTCATAATACTTTGTGATTTATTTTTAATTAAGCATAAGATTATAAAATATGAAATTTAATTAATTTAAGAAACATGTTTTAGACGTTATAATATTAAAAATTAATAATAATTTTCCAAAAACTTTCATAATAATATTTTGTGATTCACTTTTAATTAAGCATAAGATTATAAAACATGAAATGTAAGATTTGATTTTTTTTTAAATAGCATTAGGGAGGCATAAAAATATAAATATTATTCTTTTATGTTTGGTTGAAAAATATTCTTAAAATAAAATTTCAATCTTTTTTAATATCTTATTAACTTTGTAATAATCACTTTTTTTAAATATCTTGTGAACTTTGAAATAATTGTGATTTACGATATTGTGATTTATAATAAAAAAATTTAAAATATTTTTATGATGATGTTGTTTTTAATATATTATGAACTTTGTAATAATCACTTTTTTATATCTTATGAACTTTCTAATAATTGTGATTTATAATATATATTTTTAATATTTTTATGATGATGGTGGTGTTTGTCAATTGAGAGTAATAAAGTTATATCTTATGAATTTTTTAATGATTGTAATTTATGATATTATGATTTATAATATGTTTTTTCTAATATTTTTATGATGATGGTGGTGTTATTGAGATTAATAAAATTATATTTTATGAACTTTTTAATAATTGTAAGTTATAATATCATGATTTATAATATATTTTTTCTAATATTTTTATGATGATAGTGGTGTTTGTAATTGAGAGCAATAAAATAAAAAGAAAAAAAATTAAATAATTTTTAAAATTTCATTTTAAATTTAAAGTAATAAAAATGAAATAATCAAACTTATTATTGTTTTTATTTTTCTAAATCTTTGAAGAATACATTATAAAATTGGGTAAAATTATTTCATATAATTTTTCTTAAATTTTATGTTTATTATAAATTTAATTAAATTTTTTTACAAATTTAATAAAAAAAATTATGATTTTTAAACTAACTTAATTTCATATTTATAACTTTTAAATTTTTATAATTAATTAAAACAATGATAAAATGATTTAATTAAATAAGATAACAAATCACAAGATATCAGGGAATAAATTTTATCATTTAAAAGATCTATACTCATTATAATTATTAATTAATAAAATAATAAATATTATATATTTAATTTTTATATAAAATTTATATTAATTTTTTTTTAATTATGATTAATGTTCATTTTAAATTTAAAGTAATGAAAATGAAAATATCAAATTCATTATTGTTTTTTATCGTTTTAAACTTTTGAGAGATACATTATAAAATTGGGTAAAATTATTTTATATTAATTTTCTTAAACTTTATTTTTATTATAAATTTTATAAATTTTATTAAAAAAAATTAAGATTTTTAAACTAACTTAATCTCATATTTATAACTTTTAAATTTTCATAATTAATTAAAGCAATGATAAAATGATTTAATTATATAAGATAATAAATCACAAAATGTCAAATAAATTTGAGAAAATATGACATATTTTCATTTAAAAGATCTATTTCTATACTCATTATAATTAATAAAATAACAAATATTATATATTTAATTTTTATATGAAATCTATATTAATTTATAGTTTTTTTTTTAATAATTTTATAAGGTTTCTATACTCACTATAATTAATAATTAATAAAATAATAAATATTATATATTTAATTTTTATATAAAATATATATTAATTTATAGTTTTTTTTTTTAAATAATTTTATAAGGATGATGATTAATGTTCATTTTAGATTTAAAATAATGAAAATGAAAAGATCAAATTTATTATTTTTTTATCTTTCTAAACTTTTGAAAAATACATTATAAAATTGAATAAAATTATTTCATATAATTTTTCTTAAATTTTTTTTTTATTATACAGTTTACAAATTTAGTCAAAATTTCTACTATTTTTAAACTAACTTAATCTCTTATTTATAACTTTTAAATTTTAATTTGATAATTAATTAAAAAAATGATAAAATGATTTAATTATATAAGATAATAAATTAGGGAATAAATTTCATAAAAGAAAACATGACATATTTTCATTAAAAAATCTATTTATGTACTTATTATAACTAGCATATCCTTAAGTTGGCTAATGAAAATGCCTAAGTAATTTGAAGAAATTTTTCATATTAATAATAATGATTAGAATCATAAATATATTATTGTAATTAATATTGTGATTAAAATGATCTTATTTGAGATTTGTCCACTATCTTGAAAATTGTATGTTTTGAATAATCTTAAAAGAATAATATATAACATGTTAATAAGATGGTTCTTTCTTCACAAACATATTTGGATTTTCAGCCTATAAAAAAACCTAATTAAAAAAAAAAATTGAATAATATTAAAAATCTAAATATAAAAATCATAATTCCATTCAATGATACTAAACAAAACACTACAATTAAGAATGTATATTATTTTTAATAACATAAACTTGAATAATATTAAAAATCTAAATATAAAAGTCATAATCCCATTCAATGATGCTAACCAAAACACTACAGTTAAGAGTGTATATTATTTTTAATAACATAAACCTTTTTAAACAATAAAACTCAACATAAGAGAATGCAACCCTCAACTGGAAAATTTAGTCTAAAACGTGAAACACAACTTATAAAGATACTTCGGACAATACACTGTTCAAAAGTGCAACGAAGGCGGCGGCTATACTTTGGAATGCAAAGAAGATACTATATCATAGAGAATAAATGAACAGTTGTTGGCTTCTAGAGGCAAGAACATATTGGAATTCCACGTGACATTGTGCACTACCTACACTATTTAAAATTGTAAGAAAATAATGAAAAGAACAATTCAAAAGACTTTTAATCGATAAGGTTATATATATATTCTAACAAGAGTATGCATACATATAGGAGGATTAAAATACATAGGTTTTTATCTACACTTTTTAAGAGGTAAAAAATCTTATAAGGAGGAGAAATCACACTCAACCAACTACCTCAGCTCATAAATCTGTAGATATTCATTCCGAGGTAAAAAATCTTATACAAACAAGAAATCACGGTGAACCAATTACCTCACCTCATAAATTTATACATATTCATTATCAAGTTTTTCTAGTATTCCAAATTACAAATGGAAAAGAGGTTGACAAGTGTCGTCGAACACAAAAGACGGCATCGTTGTGGAACACGTTTCTCCAGCATTCATTAGGTTTGAATGACAAATCTCCAGTGTGATCGAAGATTAGAGCAGGTTATGGCATTCACAAGGGATTACTTATCCCACCATGACTGACTGATTCTTAAATGTGTTATTCCCCATTATGAGTGGGAGGCACGGCCAGCGTGCATCCATCAGTTTCAGAACCTGCATCTGAAAGTATCCCCACATCTAAAAGGAATTATTGTTTTAGGAAATAAACCACAGTTGCAAGCACAACCTTGGCCTCATCTAATTATTGAAAATATACCTGCATCTAAAAGTATACATGCATCTGAAAATATCACTGCATTTGAAAGACATTATTGTTTTAGGAAATATACTATAGTTGCAAGCGCAACCTTGGCCTCATCTAATTAGTGAAATATTTTGTTGGGGGAGAGCTCGGGTTTGAACGGTTGGCTGGAACCGATGGTTATTGCATCTAAAATGAGTTATCTAGGTAGCACTATAGGCGGCGGCAACGGCTTCTTCAGTGGTAGTGGCGGTTGTGGCGAAGGAACAAGAAAGAGGTACATGGAAGCTTTTTAAAGGATTTGGTTTGCTCCTTCAATCTTCACCATAGACGAGGAGAATGTGGTTCGCTATGTGTATCCATTCGAGCGCCTTTCAGAGGATATTTTCCCAACTTTATTTAAAGGTCAATTGAAGGAGGGCGTCCATGGAGGAGGATTCTAGGTGTAGATGGATACATTTGAGTATTTTATGTTTTGGTTTGCTTATTATGTTGTACGCAAAGAAATTGATAATAGGAATCATTATCAAACAAGTGTTAGGCTTGATATTCTATAAAGAACAGGTAAAGATGAACATTTAGAGAGTTTGTTTGAATTTTTTATAGAGAAATAAGGGGAAAAGCAAGGTGGATACTGAATTTTAATATTAAAAAAAAAACATTTAGATAAAAAATAAAGAAATGATAATTTTACCTTGAATGTGAGTGCGAGGTGTACTTGTTTTCAATTGGTTTATAGCATGCAAGCAAGCTTCCTCACAACCAAGAATTTTTCGTATCCAACTCAAAACCCTAACTTCATTTTTTTTCAAATAACTAGGGTCTAGACGATACCAAGGTACCAACGTTAAGGTATTGTAGTATATATCTAGAAAGAGGAATGTGGTGTACACACAAAGTTGTGGACATCACATTGGACATGCCTTCTTCTTATCAGTAGAAATGTCTGATAGACTTGATATTCTATAAAGAACAGGTAAAGATGAACATTTCGATAGTTTGGTAGTCCAGTGGGGCCGACCCACTATATCGGAATGCATCAGAAGGTCGATGCTTCTTGGAGGAATGGGATGCTTGAAGAGTGTTTCTTGTCCCTACAGACAAACATACATAGGAAAATGTTTGATCGGGTAGCTGAGATGGGTGTTTATTTTCCCTATAGACAAACATACACAGGAAAAAATTTGATCACGCAGTTGATATGGGTGTGGAGAGGATATAACTTATGAATCCACTCTCATTCTGAGAACGACGATTGTGGTTGACTGAACAAAGAGGACATACAGAGGGTGTTACATGAGGAGGACATAGAAAGGATGTTGCGTGACTGGAGGGTGGCGTGAGGAGGACATACAAAGGATGTTTCGAGAATGTTGTGTGACTGGAGGGCGACATGAGGAGTACATACAGAGTATGTTGTGAGGATGTTGTGTGAATGGAGGGCGGTGACTGATATTAGGATGTTGCGTGACTGACATGTATGTGGAGGAGGAGGTATGTCTGCGTGATTGACATGTCCGTGGAGGAGGAGGTGTGTCGTAGTCGTCTCAAAGAATGGGTTGGCCAACAAAGTGACAACTCGAGTGATAAGGAGACAGTTGGAGTGATTTTAAGGTGATTTGGTTGAGGAAAAGGGTGGTTTTGAAAAACGTGTCAACATGTTGACAAGTATTCTACAAAAGATTACACTAAGATATGTCGATTTGCAATGGCGATTTCAAAGTTTGCAGTGGTGATTTCAAAGAACTGGACAGATGGAGGAAAATGGTGGTTTTGCAAAACCTATCAACCTGTTGACAGGTATTCTACAAAATCTAACACTAAGATATGCCTTCGGCATAATTAATAATTAATAAAATAATAAATACTAGCATACCCCTGAAGCAAGGTAAAGCAAACACCGAAGATAATTGAGGTGGTTATGTTGTTTAAAGATTGTTAGATTTTGTTTTTTGATGAAAAATGAATACTTCACAAGATCCATCTTCATCCCATGTCATGAAATGTTTTCAACAATCCTGTAACTCCAAATTTGAATAGCTTGGATGCATGCACACATTCAATAACCAAAGATGTGTAACAACTTTTCCATAGAAGAATGGAAGAGGAAGAAGAGGCAGTGACACACAATGAAGCTGGGAGAAGAACCACTCCTTAATAACTCCTTCAATGAATTAACCATATGAGAGATGAAAAAAGATAACATAAAGTATACAAAAAAATAGCATAAAGCATACACTTGTGTTCTAAGCAATTTCAACTTCTCTACATAGTGATCTTTCATCTTTCTTTTAAGATATTGACCTATTTTTTTTTTTTTACATTTTAATTTTTCATCATTTTTTAATGTATCATTTTGAATTCTTTTTTAATTTAAAAAATTACATACTTAATCTTTTCTCAAACATAATTAAAATGAAAATGGAACAACAATGATTTTAATGGATATGTTATAATTTCAACAATGATGAAGGCATGAGAAAGGACAAATTATTTATTATTTCAATGAATATTTTAACAATGAATTAGTGCATGAAAATTAGTTCATAAATAAAGAATCTTAATTATTATAATGAGTTTTAAAGGTAAATAGTCTTAAAATGGGTAGAATTTTTTTTTTTTAATTTCTAATTTGGATTTTTTAATTATTATGTTGAAAGAAGTGTTTTACAATTAGATATATAGAAGAGATATATATAATTCCTTCAGGTAATATATTTTTTCTTAATACATTATAAAAAAATATATATATAAAACAATACCAATGATATATGAATTTTAAATAATTTTCTTTTTCATTATAAACAATGTAATAATTTAATTCCAATGATACAATTTTAATGAATGTGAAAAATTGTAACTGTATTTAGTAATTAATGTGAGAATACTTGCATATTGGGTTATAGAATTCATCCAAACATATATTAACATATATTAGAGGGTGGTATTTCAGAGGGAGAATACTTGCATATTGGGTTGTAGAAATAGTCAATAAATGCACAATTAAATAAACACTTTATTTGTTTTTGGTTTTCATTTTGACTATCCTAAGATCGTAAAAGATGAGAAGTTCAAGCTTTCATTAAATAACACTTAACATGACATCAATACAATGATAGAAATATGTATGCATATGCAATGTAATAGATTTAATATTGTAAAATGATACATTGTAGCATTGAATAGATGGGAAAAAAAATGAGATTAATTTAGTTTTTAAATGTCAAACACAAAGGAATAAATATTTAATTCTTAGCATGATTCATTCACATTTTCATTTAATATTTTAAATATAATGATCATTTAATACTATGACTAAAATATATAAATTTTTATAAATTATAATATTTATTATTTAATAAATTAAAAAATTATATATATATATATATATATATATATATATATATAATTTTATTTTATAAATAATGAATATATTAAAAGTTTATTAAATTTTTTTTGAATGATTTTTAATTATACTTATCCATGAATTATAACTCGGTAAAAGTTAAAAAAAGTTCATTGATTATAACTCGGTAAAAGTTTAAAAAGTTCAATGTTGATGATAGAATAAAAATAACATTTAATTAATCTCTAATATAATAAAATATAATTAATTACATTCTATTTTAAAATAAAATAAAAAATTGAATATTGGGTAACATAGACATACCTTCTTCACATGACAAACGAAATCAAAATCTGTAAGCACTTTTTTTGTTATTATTGTCATAATTATTATTGTGAGCTCATCGCCTAAAAAACGAAATCAAAATCTGTAAGCAGTTTTTTGTTATTATTGTCATAATTATTATTCTGACCTCATCGCCTAAAAAACGAACCCTCTCTCTATTCAGAGGTCGCGGACTTTTTATTTGGAAACAACTTTAGCATATCTATGGAGGCTTCAATTCGCCCGCTCGTAAACTTTAGATCCATGCTACAATCCACTCAAAAACTTGTAATTTCAACAATTTATCAAAAGTCCAAAATTATTAAAAACAATTCATTAACATTTAAACACCATTTGTTATAAATTTAATTTACTAAATAGTTTTTAATCATGAAATTTTACTGACAATCTTTATCTACAATAAATTCCATCTCATTTAAAAAAATTTTAAAAATTTAAATTTTTTTATTTTTATTTTCAGACAAAAAAGAGACCATTAAAATACCTTACACATTTTATTTTTTTAAAACGTCATTAACACGTGTCTCTATACATGAGAGCACCAAATGATACACCCAATTGAGCCTTAATATGTATTTCTCCCAAACTGAAGTCATTTAACATCCCATCAAAATGAATTATTTGGCCAGACAACCTGTAAAGCAGTAACATCCCATCAAAATGAATTATTTGGCCAGACAACCTGTAAAGCAGTGTACAACACTGTTGATTTTTCACCATGCCTGGCTCATGTCATTACTTTCACCTCTCTTCGATAGTATGTGTAAAGTAACCATGCCATGCCGCCGCCTATCAATAACAGATTAGAGTCGGTGGAGGAGTAATAGTTTGGAGTAACATAAAGATGAAGCCGCCGCGTATCAGTAGCATTTTGGAGTCGATGGAGTAGGAGTAGCATAAAAATGAAGCCTCCACCTATCAGTAGCATTTTGGAGTAGGAGTAGCAGTGATCCCTGAAGAGAATATTTGTCGTTTGTTGATAAACAAATGGCAATTCCGCATAGGTTCTGAACATACGACGAAATCTTGGGAAGAACCTCCTCTTGAGAACACCTCCCGTGTAATTATATATTTAATTTTTATATAAATTCTATATTAATTTATAGTTTTTTTTATATAAAAAATAATTTTATAATAATGATGATCAATGTTTAAAAAATCAAAATTGATCTATAAATTTTTTATAAAATAGTAATAGTAATTTTAATATAGATTAATTAACAGTCAATTTCCCAATTAATTAAGGTGTGGATTTTGTTTGCTAGTTTTTATTATAATTAATAAAATAATACATATTTTATATATATATATATATATATATATATATATATAATTTTATAATGATGATGATTAATGTTCACTGAAATCAAAATTAATCAATAAAATTAATTTTATAAAATATATAAAATAATTTTAATATAGATTAATTAATAATTTTCAATTAAAAAATCTAATCATGTTAAAGGTTAATGGCCCCACAAATTATTAGTATATTTCTAATATATATATATATATATATATTAGATTAAACAAATTTTAATATAATTGAAAATTAATAATTAAACAAATTTTAAAATATAAACAAATTATTTTTTTAATTTAATTGAAAATTAATTCACTTTGACGTGATGCATAATAAGTTTCATTGTCCTTTAGAATGAAAAACACAGTATGAAATCAGTGAAAACAAATCTCATGTTTTATTTAAAGAGGATAGAAATATATAAATATTTTTATTAATGAAATAGAGAATGATATAATAGATATTTAATAAGAATTATAATTTAATAAAAATCAAAATATATAAAATTATATATAAAATATTGATAATATAGTAAGTGGATCTAATGATTAAGAATGTGTTTTTTTTAAGAGATTGTGTTTCTTTTTAAAAAATCATAAGTTCAAATTTAGAAAGGGTAGAGTATGTATACTTGATTTATAAAAAGTTGAAGAAAAACTTTTTTATAATTTGATTTATAAAATGTGTATAAGTAAATCTTGGATTTTCAAATAAAGACGAGAACAGATTGGGATGACTGTAATAAGAAAAGACATAGACTATTAATAATCTCTTTGAATAAAAATCATGAAAGTTAATAATCACTCTGAATAAAGATCGTGAATAAGATAAAATATTAAATATAGAATTTTATATTATTTTCCCGAGCTCTATTTCACCTGTCTTGGAATTCGGCATAATAAAGTGTTTCCACACCATCGACCGACATCGACTCATCTCAATCTTGAAGGAAGAGATCGACGATCCCAAGTTCTTTCGCCTCACCAAGAAACTTTTTTCCGCCGGACGACTTGTAGGGGGTGAGAGGGGTGGCCGCCCTTCCTACTATGGGGTGGTCCCACACAGTGTACTACTATCGGCCCTACTAGGCAACATCCACCCACACAAGCTCGATCAGGAGATAGAGAGGATCCGACAGAAGCACGAAATTCCGATTGTTCA
>ML779561.1:388297-410431 GCA_009831015.1 Picea engelmannii
TGATTCAAAGTGCTATTTCTGTTGCTATTTCGTATATCGTTTCTGTGTATTGTGAAGATTATGCTGGATATTTTACTGTTATTCTGTCATTTCTAGCATTTCATTTCTGTTCTGCATATTTTATATATCTGGTATCTTGCATCCTTCCAAAGTGTGTTTCTTCCATCAAGTAAATATCTCTTGGAATCCATGATCGAGTTTTGTCCCTTGACACGGTGTCCTTCCAGAGCATTGTCCTCTTGGAAGCCATGATCAAGAAGAGGATTTTGAGCATGGTTTTCTGATTTCAAGCTCGTTAAAAAATGAAACCAACTGTGAGGATGGTTTTGCGTCTATGTGAAAACCTAGTTAAAAAGTGAAACAGAGGTCATGAGGATAGTTTTTGCGTCCCTGTAGAAACCTCGTTAAAAAATGAAACAATGGTTATGAGCATAGTTCTTCTCCTATGTCAAGCTCGTTAAAAAATATAACAACATGTCTCGAGCATAGTTTCTATTCCTGTGTCAATCTCATTAAAAAATGAAATAGATTCCCCCCCCCCCCTTTCTGTTTGAGTCAAGTCCTTCGTCTAGTATTTGAAGCTTAAGTTAATGAGATTTGAAGCTTCCATCCTCTGGAGTCAAGTCCTTCGTATAGTATTTGAATCTTCCATCCTTTAGACTTCATGTTGAAGTTAAGCCGCTAGCTTCTTAAGCTGGGGGAAAAGTACCAACCATCCCTAGATTATGAGTTGGGAAGTCGCAAGCATAGTTTTTCTAGTTTCAATCTTGTGTGAAAAAAAAATGAAACCACCTACCTCAAGCATGGTTTTCTCTGGTTCAATCTTGTTTAAAAATGAAACCAGGTCCAAGAATGGTTTTGTTTAGTTTTAAGCTTGTGTAAAACTAAAACTTTCCCAAGCATAGTTTTGTTTTGTTTTAAGCTTGAGTAAAAATGAAAACAATCCCGAGCTTAGTCTTTGTTCTTTCTCGTGCTCCTAAATCAATGAGAATATAACCGAGTAAGCTTTTCTCACTTTTTTGGACTCGTAAAGGTTATACAAAAAATTTACAAAGTGATCAAGTTGCCCAAGCTCCAACTAACTCAATGGAGGAGGGCCGAGCTTGATTTATACAACCACTAGTGAAAACTCCAAGGAAAACTTGCATGGGAGAGGAGGAGATCATGCGCATGCGCTAAGGGGAGATGTGCATGAGATAAGAGGATATGTGCATGAGTGAGGTGGGAGATGAGTGGAGTGGAAGGTAGGAGATGTGAAGTGATGTGGGGGAGTGTAGGAGATGAGTGAGGGTATGCATGAGTGAAGTGAGGGTGGTAGGTGAGGTGAGGTGGAGTGGGGGCTTTGGGATTTTCACCCTCAAAGGAGACTATGCCAACCAAGAAAGGAGATGTGCATGAGGTCTTTGGGATCTCCTCCCCTCTGCCATGTCAAATAGACCATGTGCCCTCACTAGGATAAGCCTTTTCCAACTGTATTCGGGACTCCAAACAAGGAAAAACATGTTTCTGACATGTTTTCTAACTTTTAGGAATTCCCCTAAATTTTAGGAAAATTAATTAAAAATCCCTTTTTAGCTTTTTTTAGAGCAAATTACATTTTTGAGTGATTAAAATCACTTATTTGCCTCAACAAAGAGGGGATAAGGGTTTAGGGGGTGCTCTGGCTTAGAAAAAGAAAACAAATATGGCATCCGAAATTGATTGATGCCATTTTTTACAACTTTATTGACTTTTACATTAAAATGTTTGTTTTACGAGAAATTTTTTATTTGACTAAAACATTAAAAAAAAAACCTATGGGGGACTTAGAGAAATTCCCATATGACTCAATAGACATTACTTAGCATGAAATGATATAGATTTAGACACTATAAATTGTTTATACCATGCCAAGGCCTAACCACCAACACATACTCCAGCTTTGGAGTCAATTTTGAGTGAAAAAACTTAGAAATTAGTAATCGCCTAAACGGAAAGAAATAATTAACAAGTGAAAAAAAAAAACTCTAGAGTACATGCTTGTAATTAGGTCTTATGTGGACAATACTATTTTACAACTTTCATGCTTAATTCATTTATTACAATGCCTCGGAGGGATGGAAATGTAGAAAAAAGGTGGTCTGATAGACCTGTTGAATTTGTGAACACTGAAATCTGAGCATCTGACTGCTCAGTCTTTGGCGGCTCACCTACAAATCTAGCTAGTAAAACTTGGTGGATAACATTGGCTCCATTTGGGGACGTGGTTGATATTTTTATCTGAAGGAGACCATACGAGAATCCAGAATCAAAGAACCTACATCATCGATGCCTCATCAATAACATATCCATATAAATCCAATAATAAACATGAGTTGTAATCGTAATATACATGTAAATATGATACAAAAAACAGTGAATAAATTATGTACAGGAAATGAAAAGAATAATATATGAAGGAGAAGGGTTAGAGAATATGATACAGAGGATGCCCCCATGGGAATCAGATGACTTCGTTGAAGAACAACTTGAGAAGCTGACAATTCAATGGGAGTGTCAACCTATCACCATTCAATCTGATGAGGAAGGAGTTATTTCCGGCTATAATGTGAATGATATATGGACTAGTCCATAAAATGTCAAACTTTCTATGATTTCCTGGCTTTTCCCTTCTTTTGTCCTTAAGAAGGACCATGTCACCTTCTTGGAAAACTCTCTGCTGTGAAGATTTTTCAAAATTATTCTTTACCTTTTCTTGATTCTTTATGCTCTGATCTAATTCTTTCCTTCTGATTTCATCCATCTCAACCAATTGATCAATTTTTATTTGCTGGAAATTGTCATCCAAACCATACCTCTTCACAAATTGATACACTGGAAGCTTTAAATGAACCGGTAAAGTGGCATCAATCCCATAGACAAGCTCAAAGGAGCTCTTTCTTGTAGAACTCTTCTTTGTGATCCTATCCGCCCATAAAGCAAACTTAATCTTATTTTCCCATGACCTCTTATCGTCCCCAACTATTTTCTTAAGGATATTCATTAAGTTCTTATTGTTGGATTCAACAAGACCATTTCCTTGGGGATAATAGTTTGAAGAGTGGTACAAAATAATTCCATACTTGAAATAGAATGAGGATAACTCGGTTGAACTGAAGGCTTTGGAATTATCGATTGTTATCTTGGCAGGCACACCAAACCTAATGAAAATCTTATCTTCAAGAAAATCCATAACCACTTTTTCGGTTACTGACTTAGTGGGTATTGCTTCTACCCACTTAGTAAAATAATCGGTCATTGTAATTATCCAAGTATAACCATTACTTGAATTATCCTTAAACTGACCGATGAAATCAAACCCCCATTGCTGAAAAGGGGCCTCGACTACTACTAGCTGAAGAGGCAAGGTTGTTAGCTTCTTCTTCCCTATGAACAACTGACATTGTTGACAACCCCTAACCATTTTATGAACATCTGAAAAAATGGTTGGCCAATAATAACCTGCTCTAAGAATTTTGTGGCTAGTAGTTTTAGCTACGAAATGCCGACCACAAAATCCTGAATGGAAATCAACCAAAAGTCTCTTGGACTCAATCTCATCAACACACCTAAGTATCACCCTATAGGGGTTCCTCCACCCCAATCCATCTTGAATGATACAATACTTAGATATTTTCAACCTCAATTTTTTTCTTTTATGACTAATCAAATGAATTGGGCATGTGAGGTTTGAAAGAAAGAAAATGATATCATCATACCATTGGTTTTGTTCCAACTACTGAATTTTTGATGACAAGGCTAGCCTAGATTGACTGTTTTGATAGACCAAGTCCAAATATTTTTCATTCCCTTTAGTTAGCATCTGAACCAATCCTTGACCTTTGATTAGCTTTGTAGGATTTATCTCTAAGTCATATTCTTGAATCTTGGAGACCCACTTTCCTCTAACCCCCAAGAAATCGTGTTGTCCTAGGATATCTTTTACTGTCGAGTGAGGTACATACCCCACAACCTTTGAATATCCTATGTAGAATCTAAAATTCTTAAGGGAATTGACCAAGGCATATGCATGCTTTTCCATATTATTACAGTTAATCTTGGAATTTTGCAATGCCTTACTCATGAAAGCAATGGGTTTCTCCTGACCCTCTTCATTCTTTTGGAGCAATACCCCTGCTATAGTATCTTATGAAGCGAAGGAAAAGATTTGAAAATATTTTGAGTAATCCGGACTAATTAACACAAGAGACCTGCCAATTGAGTCCTTAATATTTTTAAAGGCCTTCCTTCCTTGATCCGTCCACTCAAATTTTACATCCTTTTTCAACAATTTGAGTAGAGGCTTCATTACCTTGACCAAGTTTGGGAAGAACTTCCTGACAAAGTTGATTTGTCCAAGAAAATACTGAAGATATTTCTTGGTTGGGGGTAAAGGGAATTTCTTTATAGCTTCAACTCTTTCAGGATCAATCTTTACCCCATCCTTTGTTATGATGTGACCTAGCAACTTGCCTTCATCCACACCCAAAATAGACTTAGCCGAATTCAAAGAAATGTCATACCGACATCTTTCAAACACATGTCTAAGATGACTTATATGATCTTACCTTTCTTTTGAAAAAAATGTTAATTCATCTTGATAGATCTCGATGATTTTTCCCATTAACTCATGGAAGGCAAAATACATGGCCCTATGAAAAGTAGCACTCGCATTTAGTAGGACAAAAGGCATCCTTAAGTAATCAAAGGTGCCCCAAGGTGTGGTGAAGGTTGTTTTATTTTGATCCTCCTTCCTCACCAACACTTGGTTATAAACAGAGAAGCCATCCAACATGGACATAATCTTAGAACCAGTTACCCTTTGCAGTCGGGTCTCCATGTTGGGCAGTGGTTAATTGTCCTTAATGCATGCTAGATTTAAATTTCTAAAGTCAATGCATAATCTTATTCCCCCATTTTTCTTTCTAACCATAATTAAGTTAGAACACCATAAAGAATGCCTTGTTGGAGCAATGATGCCAACATCTAATATCTTTTTAAGTTTGGCTTGGACCAATGGTGCTAATTTAGGATTTAATCGCCTAAGTTTTTGGCGGAAAGGTTTTGTGTCTTCCTTGAGGGGGATAGTATATTGAAACACGTCCTCTTTATAGGCTTTGAGCTCATCATATGTGAAATAAAATACATCCCTATACTCTTGGACCAAACTTATTAATTCCTTTCTTTCCTTTTCAAAAGTTCCTTTACCAATTTTTATGAAACTTGGGACTTCCTCTGTCCTAATGTTTATTTCAATATAATTGTCAGGATTTACTACTTCTTTTTTCTTTTTATACATGTCACGTCTGCCAAATATTTTTTCTAAATAATTGATTCCTCTAGGGACTGGATTTTTTATTGGATTATCTTCCTCAATATAATATTTCCCCTCCTCTTTGTACCTGACATTGAAGCCTGATAATTCTTGAACATTATGGATGAACCTTAAGATTTGTTCATCATCCTTGAAAACCTGCCAATGATCAACATTTTCTGGGACTGAAGGCCTAAAGATTATTTCCAACTTTCCTTTTCCTTTTATTAGATCTTCTGAGGGCTGGAAGGTTGAAGCTGCTATTGCCAAAATGTTAGCAAAGTTGTTTTGATCCCTAGGGATTGCAATGAGAACTATAGCATCAAAGAGTTATATAGTATCCCAAATGGAATTTATGTATCTTATTAACCTCTCACTTTTTCATGCATATTTATTTTTGACTTGAAGAATTACTAAGTCTGAATCACCTTTGACATTTAAGATCTTGATACACATATCCTTAGCAATTTCCAAACCAAGCAAAAGTGCCTCATACTCGACCACATTGTTTGTTGCATCAAACTCAAGTCTAAATGAAAAGTTATAATTTTTTCCAATTGGAGACTTTAGTACAATCCTTGCCCCTTTGTTGATCTTGAGTGGGCTCCATCAAATTTCATCTTCCAAGCTTTATTACTTATTTTTTCATCTTTCATTTTTTTTTTTTTTTTTCAATTGGTGCTAGGAAGTTTTAACATATAAAAAAATTACCCATGTCAGACATTTGGCATAAGAACTCATTGAATGGCTCTTTAGGATCCTCAATGTGATACTTTATTTTTGTTTATCTAAAGAGTCTGAAATTCTCAGTTGATGGAGGAGGGTATGGGTTAGTTGCAAAAGTTAAATCCATATTTAGGCAGCCTCCCATGTGAGCTCCCCATTTTCTAGAGAGAAGCATACCCCAAAAATCTGACACATCGATTACAAGCACATCCATTTTGAAAGAAAAATCTGGGTGGAAAGCTAGCTTGGCTGTCAAATCTATGATAATCCCATGGGTTTCAATTTCCCCGGAATCCATGGCACACACATTGTGATAAGGCCTTGTAACTTTAAGGTCCAATATTTGCATAATTCCCTTAGTAATAATATTGGATGAAGCACCAGAATCATACATGCAATTATGCAACCACTGATCATTTATTTCTATGGACACAAAGAAGGGAGGATTTTCTTCTTTGGTTCTATCTATGCTAGTCAAAACCACTGGAGGATATTCTGGATTTCCTTCTCTTTTTCTTGATTTTTTATAACAACTTTATCATTTGGAACATTTATTGCTTTGATAATTTTTTTCTTTCTGTGAAGGTATCCTCAAAAGATCTGACACTAGAACCAAAACTTTTGCATTTGAAATCCAATTACCTAAATCAATAGTTAAATCAATGATTGGAGTAGTTGGAGGAGCAATTACGTTGGGAAAGTTTTATTGAGATTTGTTTGTTCCATCTTTCCCTTTCCTTTGGTAGACTATTCCTTTATGCCTAGCCATTTCCAAAATCTGCTCATTTGTGGGCTTATGTCCATATAGATTTGTAACTTTGTCAAACTCTTTAACCACCTCATTGGCTTTCTCACTTCTTTCTTGCATTTGGATCCAATAATCCATTGATAAGGGATGACCTTCGCCAATTTTTTCTATGTGATTAGAGCTTCTTGATGAAAGTCTTCACATGCTCTACAAAAGGGTGGTATTTCTTCATTTACCACATTATTGGATTCCAACTGATTAGGTGGCCTTTGGTCTTAAGGAGGACCTTTCTTTTTCCATCTTTCATTGTTAGGTCTAGGTTGGAATCTATTATTTTGAGACTGAGACCTCTCCATAGCTATCAACCTATTTTGCAAAGCACTAAGCTGAGTAGCATGAGTTTCCTCCATTCTTTTTACCATTTCTGTTATGGCCTTAAAAGGGTCAAAATTAGGATCTTTATTATCGGGAGCTGCAACTTTCTCTTTAGTCTCTGTCTACCTAGAAGAACTACCCCTTGTGAAACCTAGAAGATTTGACTTCCCTGATGCTTGCATATTTTTGTCAATCTTTATAGTTGTTTCTTGAGCTACTTTGAGGTTGGTGGGTTCCTTATCTCTTATTTGATACCTAATTTCCCCACCAACTGCCTCAATGTAGTAGATCAAGATGGAATTATCTTGAGGCATGATGTCTGTATGCAAGCTTGAAACTAATTCATTGATTTTTTTATTAAATTCATCCATAGTTTCATTCACATTCTTCCTTATTGTGTTGAGGGTTGCCAATAGGTGACGATGATCTCTTTTCTCCCCCCATTTACCAGTGAAGGCATCTAGGAGATCTTTTAATGTCTTGAATTTGTTGTTTTTCATATCTTCGTACTAGTCTGAAGCATCATCTTCTAAGGATAGAACAAAAATATTCATTTTTACATCTTCGTGGTCATGTGCAGCACAACATTTATTAATACACCTCATGAAAGATTTAATATGTGTTTTAGCACTTATTGCATTGTTTCCTTAAAAACTTGGTAATTTTTTTTATTTCTTTTTCAAGATAGCATGAGGATAATTATTAATTGTTGAAAAATCACAAGGATCATAAATTTCCATTTCTAAATTAACACTATTACTAACAAAAAGAAAGTGAATATCATAAATGGACTTGAATCCTATATGGATAAGGATTCTACGAGAAGAGGATTTGGCTAACCTCCTTCTATAAACATGTTCAGGTTCAGGAATGAAGTCAACTAGGCCTTCTGAATTCCTTCTTGTAGAATAATTAGTCAAATTGGAATTTAGTGGAGTCGCCAGATGATCGAGTCTAGTTTTGATAAACAACAAACATAAAAAACTAAGTAAAGAAAACAAAAAGGAAAACAAGGTCGTATTCTGGGAATAGAAAGATTTATCCCTGACAACGGCCCCAAAAATGTTGTCGCCTTATACACACTTGGGTTATCGTGGAATAAATCTTCAATCCACTTAGTGTGTCCTTGGGGGCAAGTCTTGATTCAAGGTGTTGTCACTTGATCCCCGACTCCTCCGTCTAGGATAACTCCTAGCGAAGCCAAGGGGGGTAGTCCCTAACAAATATACTAAGGCTATTAAGCTACTCTAAGATAAAATAACTATTCTAGGAGTTTATTGCAAATAAAACATAAAGCATTCAACTTAATCATTCATTAGATAAGATACTCATATAAAGAAGATGTCTAATCATAAAGATGCATGCATAATAAAGTAGGATACGATATCTGCAAGATTTATACAATTTATTAGACAATCACATTTGAGAATGAAAATATTGCTCATAAACATAAATATATAACCATAGAACCAGTGCCTTAAAGGTGTCGTGGGAAGTTGTTGAACGTGTGTTTTATTAGGGTTTATTGAAAGTAGATTAGTGAGAGATGTGTGGCCTCTTTAGAGGTTACCTCTTTGTTTTGAAACTTGTTGAGAACCTACTGAAGCCTCAAGGCTTCACCAGTAATTTCACTAAGGGTGTCGGATGTCCAACACGGGGAGAACCTAGATATCAAAGTTCCCATCTGACTTCACACACTCCCCTTAGGCGTTTTCTCGCACATGAAGGAAACTACTATTAAGGTTTCCCTAATTATACTACTCCACACTAACAACTTTGGTTCTGATGAATCCCAGGATTGATCTAGGCTCACAAGGGTTTAGAGCATATACTGGTATTTGCAGGGAAGGTTTATTTTAAACTTGAAAATAAACAAAACTTGAAATTGAAAATTGAAAATGAATTGCAGAAAAATTTGAAAGATTTTCTAATTATTGAGAGAAAAACTGAAATCTAATCTAGCATGCATGAAATATTGAAGTTATTTTGTGCTTAAGTGCATAAAGTAGTGAGTTCTTTTTAAGATTGGTTTCCCTCAAGTTTGTGTGCTTGTAAGGAAAATAAGGCGACAAAAATTGCAAGGACAAGGAAAAGAGACAAGCACACAACACCACCAATCCCCCTAAAGGGGATGAAGAAACTGGGCACCAAAGGCCCACTTTTATTAATCCTATTACAACTTGAGAGGATGACTCTCTTTTTCTCTTCTTTTTAGCTTTTTACTTTTGGATCCTTATAGAATTGGATCAATGCTAAACTAACTATTACAAAGAGACTCTTTGAGTCTTGGTATTTGAAGGGTCAAATTCGGGGTGAAGGATCTTCAATTTGGGTCCCAAAAAGGTCGAAATATCCCTTGTACTATGATAGACATGCCAAAAAACAGCAAAGAGAATTTATCAGTATTTGCAGAAAATGATATAAAAAATGCAAAAATAGAAAGAAGAATTTTTATCAAGCTTTTCAATAATTTTTTTGCAAAATAAAAGACAATTTTTTGGGTTTTTTAGAGAGTTTAAGGAAGCTAACTAAGTCCTTCTTGGATGCTTTCTCTTTGCTGTCCTAAAACAAGAAAATTAAAGCATTCAATTGACTAGATATTACGAGCAAGCAATCAACAACTTTCTAACTCGAAATTTAACAATAGATATCAGAAAATTATGAAATAAGACTAGATCTAGACTTTGATGAAACTAGATCTAGACTTTGCATGCAAAACACTAGATAGTAAATAGTAACTTGAAACTTGGATCTAGCTATTCATGCAACCAAAGAAAGAGAGAGGGGAAGAAAAATTTTGATTTTTAGAGAGAGCCTTTTTTTTGAGCTTTATGAATCCTTAGGCTATGGAGTCCTTTTCTGGTGTGAAGAAGAGGGAAGAATGTCTTCTGAAATTCCTTTAGAGAAAACAAAAGAAGCAACTGAGCTTTTTGAATCTCCAAAGGTGGGTCTTGCATGCTCCAAATTCCTCGCAAGTACATGCAAAACAATGGTGCTTTCTACAAGAGAGACTTCACTTCACGTTAGTTTAAACAAAAACCAAGAATGTAATATAAGCACCAAATGCATTAATCAAATAGATAGACTAACAAGCAAGTAGAACTATCTATTCCAATTGAATAAGAATATTCTTACCATTAGCCAATATGAAAGTACAATAAAGAAACTTAAAACAATATTACCTCATAAGCTAACATTCATCCACACATTTGAGATTACACTCCAAATCTTGACCTCCAAAGTCTTTTGATTCAATAGAAAAAAATTTACAAAGTGATCAAGTCGCCCAAGCTCCAACTAACTCAATGGAGGAGGGTTGAGCTTGATTTATACAACCAACGGTGAAAAATCCAAGGAAAACTCGCATGGGAGAGGAGGAGATCATGCACATGAGCTAAGGGGAGATGCGCATGAGCTAAGAGGAGATGTGCATGAGTGAGGTGGGAGATGACTGGAGTGGAAGGTAGGAGATGTGGAGTGATGTGGGGTTGGGTAGGAGATGAGTGAGAGTAAGGGTGAGTGAAGTGAGGGTGGTAGGTGAGGTGAGGTGGAGTGCGGGCTTTGGGATTAGCGCCCTCAATGGAGAATGAACCAACCAGGAAAGGAGATGTGCATGAGGTCTTTGGGATCTCCCCCCCTCTGCCATGTCAACTAGACCATGCTCCCTCACTAGGAGAAGCCTTTGACAACTGTATTCGGGACTCTAGACAAAGAAAAACATGTTTTTGACATGTTTTCTAACTTTTAGGAATTCCCCTAAATTTTATGAAAATTAATTAAAAATCTTTTTTTAGTCTTTTTGAGAGAAAATTACATTTTTGAGTGATTAAAATCACTTTTTTGCCTCAACAAAGGGGGATAAGGATTTAGGGGGTGCTCTGGCTTAGAAAACTAGCACAAATATGGAATCTGACATTGAGTGATGCCATTTTTTACAACTTTATTGACTTTTACATTAAAATGTATGTTTTACGAGAAATTTTTTATTTGACTAAAACATAAAAAAAAACCTATGGGGGACTTAACACAATTTCCATATGACTCAATAGAAATCAATTATTATGGACTCATATACATTTAGACACTAGAATTTGGATATACCATGCCAAGGCCTAACCACCAGCACATACTCCACCTTTGGAGTCAATTTTGAGTAAAAAAACTTAGAAATTATTAATCGCCTAAACGACAAGAAATAATTAATAAGTGAAAAAAAAACTCTAGAGTACATGTTCGTGCCCAGGTCTTAGGTGGTCAATGGTCTTTTACAACTTTCATTCTTAAGTCATTTATTACAATGCCTCGGAGGGATGGAAATGCGAAAAAAAGGTGGTCTGATAGACCTATTGAATTTGTAAACGCTGAAATCTGAGCATCTGACTACTCAGTATTTGGCGGCTCATCTTCAAATCTTGGTAGTACAACTCGGTGAATAATGGGTATTATTATGCAAAAACCAAAAGGGTGTGAGAGCTCTCTATTAAACAAAGGAATAGAGTACATATTAATACACAATATTAGTCTCAAGATAGGATGACTACTTGGATCTATCGATTGAGGAAATATCTCAACCTCACACCAATCTGGGAAGCATCTAGTTGGATGTGAGAGATTCACTCCAAATAGGTCCAACAACTTCTTAAAGACTAGGAAAAACTAGGTGATCTTAAAAAACACACCAATAGGGTTATGGTTTTGAAACAGAGTTAGCTTTTTATTCAATGTATGATTTCCTAAAATTTAATTTTAATTTAATGTTTCTTTTATCAATGCCAAATTATTGAATAGCTCTATTTACATGTGGAAAGAGAAAGCTCAAGAAATCCTTCGAAGAGTTTGAAAGTCCCTAGGATAATAAGACACTAGATGAATCCAAGCTAAGATGTTTTAAGGACATGTTTACCTATGACATAATCTATATAGAACATGACTTGAGTAAGGGTTTACTTCAGATAGATCATTTTAGATTGTGAAGATTTTAAATAAACCCAAAAATAATATTAAAAGAACACAATATTTAGGTGCAAAATTTGTGTAGAGATAAGTCATATGAAGAAAATTTACCCAAAGACAAAGGTGTTTAAAAAAAAATATAAAATTAGTAAACTTAGTGGATGCGATGCCTAATTGAAGAATTCCCACATAGTGGCACCAAAGAACGATGTAAGGCATTTGAGCTTTGATGCAAGAGCATCGCCAACACATCAAGCGAGCCAGCGCAGACGCGGAGACAGCTGGACAAGCCAACACTAAAATTTTGAAAATGCTTTGGAAGTGTTGCGCATTCTTAAATGAGTCATTTAAGAGATGGCGCACTTGTATATTGTAATGGACCTTGAGCGGATAGCTCTCGTCCTTAGGTAGATAGTTGGCATTTAATAGACTTAATGCTATTAGATAGGAATTTAATTCTAGATTTGATAGTTTTAGATTCCAAGAGGGAAAACGGATATAGACACCCTCATTGTATCATTGTATCATTAGATTATTGAAGCAAGAAGAGAAGAATAAGAAGAGAGCTATGTAAAGAACACCCATGTACAGATATTGAATTAATAGAAGAAAGATTTGATTCAAATCCATGGTTATGTGTCTATTCTCTATGTATTGATGTTATGCTCATGAATATTTGCTTCCTGTCATACATTTGCTTTTATATGCTGTGTATGTGATTTCATGGTTGAATTGAAGTCTGAGAGGGGGATGGAATGAGTTTCAATTGTTTCTCTAAGTGAGCCAGAGATTCCTGCAAGGAGTGCAGTCGAATTGTCCACAAGGAGTGCGTTGATAGAAGGATTCAATTAGAGATGGATTTTGTTCTCATTTCCTCGAAGGTGCAGTTAGGCACAATGCCGTGCAAGGAGTGCGCAGGCCAAGGAAAAGCCTCAGGGTTGCGAACCTGAGCAAAGCTTTGAAAGACTACTGTTGCAGGAGTGCGCAAGGTCGAAAGACTTCAACACTTAGACAAGGATGAAGATTTGCCGCAAGGAGTGCGTGCAAAGATCTTTCTAAGGATTTGAGAATCATAAGGAAGCTCAGGAGGAGTAGGCCTTCGAACTCATCGAAGGATAAGCGTAGGGGAAGCTGTCGTTGAAAGCTCGAGGGAGGCATCGCAGGTTGGCGATCAGGCGAATGAGTCTTGTGGAAGAGACACTCCTTCATTTCATGGATTGAATAAAGAAGAACGGACGGTCGAAATCCTCCGAGGAGATTTCGCGAAGTTTCGAGGGCTGTTGGATCTTGCGGAGGTGCAAGGTAGTTACAGCGCAAGTGTGGAGAGGTTCTAAGCTCAGGAGGGGCAGAGTCGTTGATCCAAGTCATCCAGGGCCGATTGGATTACTCGCGAGATCGCCTATCGGGATCTCGTGAGAAAAGCGCCCAAGACTTGGTAATGGGAATCGCGATATTGCGATACACGATATCTCGATGGTTACGTAGACAGTGTGGGCCACAGGGAGTCGGAGAAGTGGAATACAGGTGGCACGAAGTCATCGGGACCTTGCCGCGAGAAGTTCCGAATATTGAGTGTTAGGGTTCGCGATCCCGCGAAGTCCGAAGTCCCGACGAGATAAGGGACCGTTGAAAGGTCAACTCACGCGTGCATCGACGTTTCGGCACATCGGGTATCGAGGGTTGGAAAACCGAGTGCTTGATATCGCGAGTTGTGAGGTCGCGATAGAGCCGAAGTCCCGATAAAGGAAAGAGGAAGTCACCATTGAATGACATATCGGGTCTCGGGGATTCGAGAGCCCAGCAATCAACCGAGAACTTGCGAAGTCGCGAGTTCCGATTTCCCAATAAGTGAACAAGGGAAGTCGCGCAGAAGAAAATCTGTGGGTGCAGATTTTCCGATAGGGAAATAGAAGGACCTTAGAGTTCTTCGGGATGAGGAGAAGAATATCCTGTGAGAGCGGCGTTCTCCGAGGAGTGCGGCTGCATTGGTTGTGGTATCAGAGCAGGAGTAATTCTTTGCTTTCTGTAGCAGAGAAGGGAAAAATTTTCCATGCCGTCGAGGAGAGAAAGACAATCACCTGATCTAGAGGATAGGGAGGTGCGAAGAAGAGGTAGGCAGGTAGTCAATCTAGAAATGGAGAGACAGATGAGAGATCTTCGAGCGAGACTTGAGGAGATGGAGACATCTCAAAGACGCATAGCTAGTGCAGGGGATCTGAGTGATTCCGAGAGCGAAATTGAAGCTGAACGAGAAGAGGAAGTTGCAGCCGAAGATGCAGCGAATGAACGCCTAATTAAATCCATTTTCAGGATGGGTGCAAAGGCGAAAATGGACATTGCAGTCTATGAAGGAAATCTGGATGCAGAAGAGCTTCTAGATTGGATTAGAACTCTGGACACCTACTTCGATTATAAAGATATCGAAGAGGACAAGAAGGTCAAGCATGCTGTCACGCGCTTGAAAGGACATGCAGCATTATGGTGGGATGAGCTACAAGATGACAGACGCTGCAAAGGCAAGCAAAAGATCAAGAGTTGGGATCGAATGATCGCAAAGATGAAGGTGAAATTCATCCCAAGAGACTACCAAATTACTCTGTTTAGGAGAATGCAGAACCTGAGACAGAAGCTGATGACAGTGAAAGAATACACTGAGGAATTCTATCGACTGAACATCAGAGTAGGTCATCGGGAGAGCGATGATGAGAAGGTTTCCAGATACCTGAATGGTCTGAGATACGACATTCAGGATGAATTAAGCATGTTTACCATCCAGACGGTGGACGATGCTTATCAGATGGCTCTGAAAGCCGAGGAGAAGCTGAGTCGTAAGCAAGGTCAGTGAGGGCGAGGCAGAAGTCATCCCAGAGGCAAGGCAGTTGCCCAGGAGAAATATCAGAAGCCCAAGGAGGAATGGAAGAAACCTTAGGGTAGAGTTGAGAGAGGTGCAAGTTCGCAGCAACGCCAGCATGTTGAGCAGAGGGGACAACATACAGAGCAGAAGGGAGATTATGCTGACGCAAACAGTTTTCCTCATACCAGAGGTAGAGGAAGAGGAAGAGGTGGAGTAATCACATGCTTCACATGTGGGAATAATGGGCACAAGTCTAACGAGTGTCCAGAGAAAAAGAAGGACATTGGAGGAGCTCACATCACCGAGGTGCAGAGGCGAGATGTTGAGTTAGAAGATGATGAAGGCGGAAGATAGCTTATGATGCGTAAAGTCCTTTTGACACCCGAGAAGGAGGTGCAGGAAAGTTCAGTCCAAAGGACCAGACTGTTCAGAACAGCTTGCAAGACCAAGGACAGGGTGTGAAAGGTCATTGTGGATAGTGGTAGCACGGATAATCTCATTTCTACAGAGATGGTAGAAAAGCTGGAGCTGGAGACGACTGATCATCCCAGTCCATACAGAGTTTCGTGGCTATAGAAAGGAAACCAGGTAACTGTTACTAAACAATGCTTGGTTGAATTCAAAATAGGTGGATACAATGATAAGATTCTGTGTGATGTTATTCCCATGGATGTATGTCATTTATTGTTGGGTAGACCATGGCAATATGACAAAAATGTGATTCATGATGGGGGGATGAACACATATACCCTGGAGAAGAATGGGAGAACCCATATGTTGCTTCCGATAAAAGATAAGGAGGAGAAACCAGAAGTGAACAACACAATACTTCTCATGAGTGGGAAGGAACTTCTAAACGAGGTGAAGAAGAAGGAAGATCCACAATTCTTTGTGGTTAGGAAGCCGAGGATTGTTCTGACTAGCACAAGAGTGGATGATTTACCAGATGAGGTTCAGGAACTGTTGGAAGAGTTCGCTGACATCATAGTGGACAAATTACCTCGTTCATTGCCACCGACGAGAAGTATGAGTCATCACATAGACCTCATACCAGGAGTCAGTTTGCCGAATAAAGCTGTGTATAGGTTGACGCCGCAAGAGAATGAGGAGGTTAAAAAGCAGGTCCAGGAGTTGTTGGACAAAGGATTGGTTAGGGAAAGCTTGAGTCCATGTGTTATTCTGACAGTACTCAGTCCGAAGAAAGATGGAGGTTGGAGAATGTGTACCGATTCAAGAGCGAGCAACAAGATAACCATCAGGTATAGGTTTCCCTTGCCACGGATGGACGACTTGATGGACTGTTTAAGTGGAGCCAAATTTTTTTCAAAGATAGATCTGAAAAGCGGATATCACCAGATTCGCATGAGAGAGGGCGATGAGTGGAAGACAACCTTCAAAACCAATGAAGGATTGTATGAATGGTTACTCATGCCATTTGGTTTGACAAATGCACCGAGTACTTTTATGAGACTGATGAATGAAGTCCTGAGGGAGTTCATCGGGAAGTTCGTAATTGTGTATTTGGATGACATACTAATTTATAGTAAATCAGAGGTTGAGCATCTAAAGCATTTGGCTATAGTGATGAAGAAGCTACAGCAGGAGAAGCTGTTGATTAATATGAAGAAGTCTTCATTTATGAAGACAGAGCTCATTTATGTGGCTTTTGTTATTTCAGCGAATGAGTTGAGGATGGATCTAGATAAGGTAGAAGTGATTAAGAATTGGCCATCACCGAGAAATTTTTTCGAGGTGAGAAGTTTTCATGGTTTGGCTAGTTTCTACCGAAAATTCATCAGGAATTTCAGTGGAATTAGCACAGCAATGATGGACACAGTGAAGAAGCAGCATAAGTCTTTTCACTGAACAACATAGGCTGAGAAGAGCTTCAATCTGTTGAAGTGGAAGATCACAGAACAACCAGTTTTGGTGTTGCCGGATTTCCAGAAGACATTTCAGGTGAAATATGATGCAAGTGGATTCGCCATAGGAGCGGTCTTGAGTCAGGAAGACAGACCAGTTGCATATTACAGCGAGAAGCTGGATGAGGCGAAACTAAAATACTCCACGTATGATAAAGAATTTTATGCTATCATACAGGCGCTGAAGAAGTGGAAGCATTACTTGATCCCAAAAGAATTTGTATTGTATAGTGATAGTCATGCATTGCAGTTTGTGACTCAACAGGAGAAGTTGAATTAGAAACATGAAAAATGGGTAGAGTATATGCAGAATTTCACATTTGTGATTAAGAATATTTCGGGTACTGCTAACAAAGTGGCTGATGCTTTGAGCAGAAAGTGTTTGTTGCCGCAGGAATTCCGAATCAAAACATTGGGTTTTGAAAATCTCAGGGATATGTACGCAGGTGATGCAGATTTTGGAGAAGCATATGAAGTAGCTGAGAATCCAGTTCTCAGAGATAGAAGTCCTTGGATAGATTATATGATCCAGGAAGGGTTGTTATTTAGGGGCAATCAATTGTGCATTCCAAATTGCTCCATGAGGGAGAACTTGTTAAAGGAGAAGCACAGTGGTGGATTAGCAGGACATTTCGGGCATGACAAGACATTCGCTAAGTTGAATGAGTCATATTTTTGGCCAGGAATGCAAGCAGAGGTCAAGAGATTTGTTGACAGATGTCGAGTTTGCCAGCATTCAAAAGGGAGAAAGCAGAATGCAAGGTTCTATCAGCCATTGCCCATACCAGAGAGGCCATGGGAGGCGATTAGCATGGATTTTGTATTGGGTTTGCCGAGGACGAAAAGAGGATTTGATTCTGTCTTTGTGGTAGTGGACAGGTTTTCTAAGATGGAACATTTTATCCCATGCCAGAAGACCAGCGATGAAACTCACATCGCAAATCTGTTTTTTAAGGAGATCATTCGACTTCATGGGTTGCTGAAGAGCATAGTTTCGGACAAAGACACTAAATTCATAGGGCATTTTTGGAGGACCTTATGGAAGAAGCTAGGAACTAACTTGGCATTTAGTTCTTCTTATCATCCACAGACAGATGGACAAATAGAAGTGGTCAACAGGAGTCTGGGAGATTTGCTGAGGAGCTTGGTGACAGAGCACCATAGCAGCTGGGATAGCATATTACCACAGGCAGAGTTCGCATACAATGACTCAGTGAATCGAAGCACAGGGAAGAGTCCATTTCAGGCTGTATATGGGATGCAACCGAGAGGAGTATCTGAACTGAGGGATTCAGAACAGACTGCGACTAGCAGCGCTAATGCAGAAGAATTCGCTGAGGTGATGAAAGAACTTCATAGCAGGGTGAAGCATCGACTGATAGATTCAAATCAGGAATACAAGCGCAGAGCAGATCAACATCAGAGACAACTTCAGTTTGAAGTTGGTGATCTAGTTCTAACACATTTGAGGAAGGAAAGGTTCCCAAGGGGAAAATATAATAAATTAAAGATGAAGAAAATTGGGCCATGTAGGGTCCTGAAGAAATTCGGAGAAAATGTTTATGAGATTGAGTTGCCGGATGGCATCGGAAGATCTCCGATATTCAATATCGCAGATTTATACCCATACAAGGCTGGAGAAGTAGAAACTGGAATTGAGGAGCCAGTGATCCAGTGGATGAAACAATTGCCAGTAGCAGAGAAGCCACAGATGGAGTGCATACTGGACAAGAGAGTGGGTAAACAGACCAGAAGAAAGGAATACTATGAGTATCTGGTCAAATGGAAGAATCACCCAGTGGAAGATGCCAGCTGGGAGACTGAAGCAGTAATACAGAAGCATGGACAGACTGTGCAGAATCTCATGGACATGAGTCCATGAAAGTTTTCAAGCCGAGGAGTATGATGCAGGAGAATCGCCAACACATCAAGCGAGCCAGTGCGGAAACGGAGACAGCTGGACAAGCCAGCACTAAATTTTTGAAAATGCTTTGGAATTGTTGTGCGTTCTTAAATGAGTCATTTAAGAGATGGCACACTTGTATATTGTAATGGACCTTGAGTGGATAGCTCTCGTCCTTAGGTAGATAGTTGGCATTTAATAGACTTAATGCTGTTAGATAGAAATTTAATTCTAGATTTGATAGTTTTAGAGTCCAAGAGGGAAAATGGATATAGACACCCTCATTGTATCATTGTATCATTAGATTATTGAAGCAAGAAGAGAAGAACAAGAAGAGAGCTGTGTAAAGAACACCCATGTACAGATATTGAATTAATAGAAGAAAGATTTGATTCAAATCCATGGTTATGTGTCTATTCTCTGTGTATTGATGTTATGCTCATGAATATTTGCTTCCTGTCATACATTCACTTTTATATGCTGTGTATGTGATTTCATGGTTGAATTGAAGTCTGAGAGGGGGATGGAATGAGTTTCGATTGTTTCTCTAAGTGAGCCAGAGATTCCTGCAAGGAGTGCAGTCGAATTGTCCGCAAGGAGTGCGTTGACAGAAGGGTTCAATTAGAGATAGTTTTTGTTCTCATTTCCTCGAAGGTGCAGTTAGGCATAGTGTAGTGCAAGGAGTGCGTGGGCCAAGGAAAAGCCTCAGGGTTGCGAACCTGAGCAAAGCTTTGAAAGACTACTGCTGCAGGAGTGCCCAGGGTCGAAAGACTTCAACACTTAGACAAGGATGAAGATTTTCCGCAAGGAGTGCGTGCAAAGATCTTTCTAAGGATTTGAGAATCGTAAGGAAGCTCAGGAGGAGTAGGCCTTCGAACTCATCGAAGGATAAGCCCAGGGGAAGCTTCCGTTGAAAGCTTGAGGGAGGCGTCACAGGTTGGCGAGCAGGTGAACGAGTCTCGTGGAAGAGACACTCCTTCATTTCGTGGATTGCATAAGGAAGAACGGACGGTCAAAATCCTCCGAGGAGATTTCGCGAAGTTCCGAGGGTTGTTGGATCTTGCGGAGGTGCAAGGTAGTTACAACACAAGTGTGGAGAGGTTCTAAGCTCAGGAGGGGCAGATTCGTTGATCCAGGTCAGCCAGGGCCGGTTGGATTACTCGCGAGATCGCCTATCGAGATCTTGTGAGAAAAGCACCCAAGACTTGGTAAGGGGAATCGCGATATTGCGATACGCGATATCTCAACAGTTACGTAGACAGTGTGGGCCACAGGGAGTCGGAGAAGTGGAATACAGGTGGCACGAAGTCATCGGGACCTCGCTGCGAGAAGTTCCTAATATTGGGTGTTAGGGTTCACGATCCCGTGAAGTCCGAAGTCCCGACGAGATAAGGGACCGTTGAAAGGTCAACTCACGCGTGCATTAGCATTTTGGCGCATCGGGTATCGGGGGTTGGAAAACCGAGTGCTTGATATCGCGAGTTGCGAAGTCGCGATAGAGCTGAAGTCCTGATAGAGGAAAGAGGAAGTCAGCGTTGACTGACTTATCGGGTCTCAGGGATTCGAGAGCCCAGCGATCAACCGAGAACTTGCGAAGTCGCGAGTTCTGATTTCCTGATAAGTGAACAAGGGAAGTCGCGCAGAAGAAAATTTGTGGGTGCAGATTTCCCGATAGGGAAATAGAAGAACCTTGGAGTTCTTCGGGCCGAGGAGAAGAAGATCCTGTGAGAGCGGCGTGCTCCGAGGAGTGCGGTTGTGTTAAGCTTGTAGTTATGGTAAGAGAAGTTGTTACACCTCCTAAGGGATGTCTTGTTGGTTCAAATACTAAAGTCAACTTCTTCACCATTGGTTTACCCTTTTATGGATTATTATAGGGAAGTGAACCAATGACATGATTCATATACTTCAAACTAGGAAAATAAACTCATCTAGTTAACAAAGTTAAACTTGTATTATAACTAGTGAAGACATTTTCACTTTCAAACTAATTAATTAAATAGAATAAAAATCAAATGACAATTTCTAAATTGGCAAGATTTTGACTAAAGTTTTTTTTAAATGTAAAGAAAAAATTACAACTAATTTTGGTATGCAAAATTTATAATTTATTATTACTTTAAATAAAAAGTGAAAAGTTGAATATTGGTCACAATACAAATATTAAATATCAAAATTTAAAAAAGAATCTTAATAACAACTACTATACTTACATATAATTTAAAAAAACATAAATGAATTAAAATCACATTCTCATAATAAGTTTTAATAAAAGTTTAAATTTTATAATTAAAAAAGTATTATAAGTTAGATAATAATAATAATAATCTTAAAATAATAAAATTGTAAATTGTAAAATTAAAAAAGTATTATAAGTTAGATAATAATAATAATAATAATCTTATTTTAAGATTATAAAGGTATATGTTTATTGAGGTATATATACTACATTTTTTTTGGATTTAAACTTATGATTTTTTTGGAAAAAAATATATATTCTTAACCATTAAACTAACTTAATTTTTATCACAATATATATATTTTTAATTTTCTTTATTTTATTTTGATTGTTTAAATAATTTTATTTGAAATGCTTCAATATAATAATAAATATAAAACTATGTTAAAAATATGGATAAAAATTGTTTTAATTAATTTAATAAATTTAAAATAAGCATTAAAATATTTACATAAATTCATTTTAATATTGAATTTATGAAGTGTTTAAAGGAATCATTTTTAAGTGGGAATCTTCTTAATTTTTTGTTCTCTTTTCATGAGAGACACTTCATTCATATATATTAAACTATTAATTTTAATTATTAAAAGTTTTGATAATAGAATTGATTGCACATCAACTTATGTTTTTAATATATATATATTATTTTTACATTCACATAATTCGAAATCTTGTCTCTTCACCCGTCCTATGCATAGTAAGTAACCCCAATCATGGCTACTTATGGAATAGGACTAGAAACCGAAAACCGAACGGAAGGGAGTCTATTTCCGAATCCCACTCTGTATCTCTCCAGCTATCTTGGAGAGGCTGTACTTGTGCAGGTTGGTAATGGTGGAATGTGATCATCATCTGGAATGATGAACATTTCCCACCGTCAGTCCAATAAATACCACTCACTGGTACGCGATACTTTTTCGTGAATCTATGTTTAATATTCAACATCATAACCACGGGTAAGAATGAAACTACTATATAAACCACTGGGGATATCATGGCAGGGAGGTCAGGACCTAACAAACAAAATAAGATATTATTAAATAATATATATATATATATATATATATATATATATATATATATAT
>ML779561.1:410437-422845 GCA_009831015.1 Picea engelmannii
TTTTTTTTTTTTAATGATATTTGTTTGAAATTTTGAAGTAATTGTTGGATTTGTAGTTTTGAGTGATTATTTTTTATAATTTAAATGTGTTAATAGTTTTTCAGTATATTGAATCCATTTCAACATTCAAAAATATAATTAAAAAAAAAATTATAATTTTATAAATCACAAATTTCCCATAAATAAATAAATAAATAAAAATTAAAAAACACCTAGCCAAACTCGTTAGCCAGTCCATGATATGGTTTCCTATACCCCATTACCACAAATATGACTCCACCGAATCGAACTTGTTTTTACATTCGCCCAACGCCACTCAACAATTTAGTCAAAATCCATTTTGGAGGAAGAAAACAACAGACACCGCAGACCTAATTAGAAAAACGGTTGGGAGTATTCCACAATATATACATTGTTTTTGGCCTTCAAAACAAGTGATCGGAAGACGCAAAAGTGTGAGGAATGGTCTCTTACTCGGAGCTCAGATGTGCAGCACCGCAATTCCCAGTTTCGGTACTCATAATTTTAAAGGCACTATGAGATTGAGCATTTATTGCGTGGTGTAATCCCTGTAACTTGTGACTCAGCTTCAATGCTTCTAACCTCAATAGGCAATTCTCTTTTGTTATCTGACCATATTGTTGTGAAGCAATATTTAATTTGTTCAGTAATTGCAGGTTCTCTGCTGTCAGATGGGCCACCTGAGCGTTCAGCTCGTTCAAGTGAAGTTGTTTCCGAAATCGAGACCTCTTTGCAGATTCTCTGTTAGACAACATCCTTTTCTGCTTTCTCGCGTCTATCACTTGCTGATACTCTGCCTCATCAGAGGCCAAAATGCTCCAAGAATGTGAGATGTCTTCCCCATTGCCTCCAGGATAATGCAATGAATCCTGAATTGGGCACCTCTTGTCCACAGACAAGGGCACTGATTTCTTTGTGAGCACTGCAGTTTTAGCCCCAGAAGCGTTCAGAGCAGCAGAGAAGTTCATATTGTCGCATTCGGTATTGCCCATATGATATCTTTCTGTGCTGAATTGTGCTTGATGGATTGGAACAGAGTTTTTCTGGATGCCCATTTGGTTTGAACGAGAAACAAACATCTCATTTGACTGCATCCCTGTTAAAGAGAGCGAAACAGGGACAAACCTTTCAGATCCTTGCCTGTTAATCACTGTCTGCTCCAAAAATGAAAAAGTTGCCGCTGTTGCTTTATTACAGCACCTCTTTTTGCCCGTGATGAATCATCTTTTGATTTGAGATGGCACCATATACCCGATTGAACCAGAAACGGAAAAGGTATTAAGCCCGGAAATGATTCCAGTTACAAAATTTGGGAGTTTTCAAGGAAACAAGAAAGATACAGCCCTGTAATAATAGGCGGCAATGGTGAATATGAAAAGAGACTTGCCCCACAGAGCCAAAAGCATAGGCAGCAATGGAATCTGATTTATACACACAGGCTATACTACTTACAGACCAGTGGATTATATTGATAACAGTCACACCACAAGTACAGCTACTGAAATGATGGCATTCAGGTAACTTCGATATACTGTACCATCAGGATAAAACCAACTTTGCTCATATCAGATTTAAAGGCCTTTGGTTGCTGTAAGTAGGCCGTGTGGATCTTCCAAGCCAGCCTGTGAAAATATACCCAACTTTAAGCCCTTAATTTACCCGACTCCGAATCAAAATTCTAATTACATAAATATATATATCCATTCAAATTCAAAGTACACGAACAGATCAAATAAAAATTCTAATTACATGAACATACCGTGTCAAATTCGAAGTACGTGGACAGATAAATGACTTATCATAGAGTGAAGCTTTCAATATGTCTGAAATTTCTTTCTAATTCTGTTCAGAGTCATGATTGAAAATAATATCCGTTTACGGCCAAAGAAAATTAAAATCTGTCAACAACATTAAATGCACTACTATAAATCCTGCAGAACCCACCGACAAAAACGACCGTCCCTTCAAAGTTCAAATCTCCAGTAGTGTGGGCCGCCGCCTATGAGGTGGGCGGTTTTCTAAGTTACTTTGGCGGTCAAATTAGGCGAAACCGCCTTAATACTCCAAACGGCGGATATGTCGATGTCGGCGGTCGCCCTGCCCTGCCCTGCCCTCTGATTCCATGAGTAAACCCGGCAAAAGCTTGGATTCCGATACCACTTGCAAAATTTTGTCGGCCAGGACAGGATCCATGCCCGGGATGGATCCCAAATTCCAGTCCATTGATTCTCTGTGGGCGCCGACGAATTCATCAGTGGTTTCATTATTTCTTCAATGACGGCCTATCTCTTCTGTTCGGTTTGTCTAGAACCAACTTGTTAGATTCGAAAACCATCAGGATCACCATTGTCGGTATATTATAAAATTATTCATTGGCATCAGGGTCAACACTGCACCTCTTTCTTAACACACTTCATGAGATTCGACCGGTCAACTATCTAGAAGTATTAGTGGATTCAATGACTCCAGTTGGGAAACTTGGGATATAAATTTTTTAATTGAAAGTTACATGTCTAACCGGAATTGGGAAATATATATAGATAGGAAAAAATGTACAGAAAAGTAAGCATGTTCCTCGGCGTCATTCTTGTCTTTCCTTCTCTATTTTCTAAATCTTTCCTTCTTCCCTATTTTCTAAATCTTTCCTTCTTGTTTTACCTAGAAGTACTAACATCATTATTTTCTAAACCTTTCCTTGTTTTACATGTAAAAGTACTAACACGACTAGTATAAAGAATGACTAGTGTAAATTCTTTAAAAATATATTTAAAATATAAATAGATTTGTGATATATAAGAAAATTATATACTAGATATTTTATTTAGGCTTAGTGTTATTGTGACTTGTTTCTTCTATCTTTTTGAATTGTTGCCTAGAGTGTTTTTCATGATCTTTGTCATCTCCCTAGTGTTTTCTATTGAGTTTACATATCTAAAGTATGCTCTTCACTTATGTAAGTTTGTATGCTCCTCACTTATGTAAGTTTGTTTCACTTTGTAGCACTTTATTTCAATACTTCAGATTTTTTTCATGTTCCTCAAGAATGTCTATTATCTTGCATTGTGATCTTGTTGTTGTGTTTCCAATTTATGGATAAAGTTTAAGAGGGTTTTCATTGTAGTGTCATTGTTTTGCAAGTGTTTTTCATGTCTTTGTAGTTTTTTATGGATGTCCTCAAAATTTCTTGATTCCATCATTCTCCAGGTCTAAGGATGTGCACTCGTTGCACCACTAAAACGTCTAATAACTTGTGTGTCTAGACTCTAGAGTGCAGTTAAAAGTCCCCTTTTTCTATTGGAAAGGCTGGGGAGAAGAACAAAGGAGCAGAGCTTTTAGCTCCCAATTAAATTAGCCAACCAAGGAAAAGGAGCAAAATCAATATGATTAGGTTTATATTCAAGTTAGGGAAAAACCACCTCCTTCATCCATCCCAAGTCTCCTTTTTTAGTCAACCATTGACTCAAATCTTCACTACAGGATGTCCAAAAAAGCGAGTGAGGGGTAGACTAGATACAAAAGTGATGAGAAGGGCATCCCCAAAATTCGCCCACAACAGGGTAAAAATGTTCCACAAGGAATTAAACCACAATTCTTTGGGAATAAAAAAAAAGGGATAGAGCCTCCTAGGTTGAGCTATAACTTTGTAACAAGCCAAAACCTAGGTCGAGGTGCCAACAATACAAACCATACTAAATATAACAACCCACAGAATGGCATTCTCCAAATTATGAGAAAATAAGTAGAGGGACATAGTTTTGAAGGCCAACTTCTTTCCTCATAACCATACAGGGCCAAAGCCCATGTAAAGATGCCTATGCTACATGCCTCACAAAGAAGGACATCCCAAGCAAAGGGAGTTGAAAACAACTTCCATAGTATCCATCCCCATAACACAGAGACAAATACAACATGATATATGATAGAGACTGGGGGTGAATTCTAGAAAGGTATCTCACTTACCCAAGTCTTTAAGTGTTGTCACTTTGTGTATGAAAAGGTAGACTTGGTTTGCTTCCCTATTTGTTGCTTCAATTTGCGGACTAGAGGGCAGAAGCTCTTCTCTCCAATTGATCCCTTACACTAAGACAATTCCAATTCTAGACCTCACAATATTTTATCCCACCTTCTAGCCAAGAAATGAATGAGGGTGATATAAACGATGGTTTCTCCATACCTTGTTTCATGGTGTTCAAAATGCGCTAGGGCTCGCTCGCTTGAAACATGTGCTCCTTTAATGATGTCCATGTGATTGCTACACTTTCACTTGATGAGTATTTATGCATGTGGATAAAATTAACCCCCCATTTTTCTTCAAGGCTCTTTGAGGCATGCTAAAGGATCCTCTAGCTAGAGTATCTATATTTTTGTTATGTTCTCGTAGGATATGGTAGAGAGAATGCTTGTTCAACTTCTAGTTAAAGGGACAAGGGACTTGATGATGATTCATAAGTCTCTGAGACTTATCAACCCCTTCCAACAAGTTGATCTAGGTGATGATGCTTGTATCATTGATCTTCCTTCTTCAAAATCCTGCAATCTACTTCCACTACCCTTGTCTTTGGGCATAGGTCAAGGTTTACCCAATTAGGGACAACAATGTTACTATTAAACTTGAAAGAAATGTGTAATATGTTATAAATGTATTTCTAGACATTAATAAGGTAACTACCCTTATATTTTAACAAATCTTGTGACATAATCACTAATGAAGAGGGATTTTATGCATACTTAATGAAAATGTACATTTCTATTGCCCATTAATTGTAGGTTACCCAAAAATAAGGTACTTCCAAGTTATAATGTCCTTCCTGACTATTGAAAAGAGGAAAATTAATATTGAAAAGTTTGGGTGATGAGTACATATCATATTACACTTATCCAAATGACTATATTCTATACAAAGGTGAATATGTGGACATATATATATGTGTGTGTGTGTGTGTGTCCAAAATGTGGAAAGTAAAAGTATCATAAATAAAAAAATGTGTAGGCACATGGTCCTCCTCATAGAATACTGAGGCATGTGTCTATAATCCCAAGGATTCAAAGGCTCTTTGTTGCAAATAACTAGCCATGTTGCATGGGTGGCATGCCTTGCATAGAAGTAAGCGAAGAGTTATGTGGATCTTAGTGGATTCAATAGACATGAAGCATATAGAGGATACATGGCTTGATAAATTCAAGGATAAAGTATGAATCATTTGATTGAGAATAGCCATGGAAAGTCAACCCATATTCCCTCAAGGAAAACAAATATTCTATTTGTCCAATGGTAGTGATCAATAAAAATACCTCCCCTTGATTTTTTGTGGAGAATGCAATGCAACCCCCCTTCTCCCCCGTAGGACTGCGCGACCTCCCGGTCAAAGGATCTTCGACTCTTGAGTATGGTGACTCTCTGAAACCTTAGTGATTTCCTTATGTATCAAGACATGAGCCCTTTCAGCTTCTCAGTGCAGGTCTGATAGTACCCGCAAACTTCCCTTTTTCTCTGTTGCGAAACCTCAAAGTGTTGAGTGATAGCTCCTATTCAGATAAGCCCTCTCTTGAGTGTGACCTTGGGCGATGACCACGCGATTGAGGGCGCGGCCACAAGCGGTTTGAAGTTAAACTACTTTTGGGCCCGCAATTATCCTCAAGCCTCCACGTGTCCTTCTGACGAAACCATGGTTTAAATTGTGGCCCGCCCTCAATATCTTAAACTTTGTGCAACTCCTATCCCTGCAATGCTACAAGATTGTCGATCTCGTGATCTTGAAAATAACATTTGAATCAACGGTTCATATCTACACCTTTCAAATATATGAACTATATTTTCCCCTCCTTTAATCAACGACTGCGATATCCTTCACAACTCCGGACTCCAGGGTTTTGAAATCTCAAACTCCACTTTCCTCCGTACTCCAATCTCCCAGAGTTGACAATCTACGGACACCTGTCGTACTCGATCAATAGTTCTTCTCCCCCTTCATATGTTTGACCTTTCAACTCAGATCAACGGTCCTGTGACCCACTTCTCGATCGACGACCGAGATCTCCTTCGGGTCTCCGGACTTCTGAGATCTCAAATCTCAAACTTCACTCCTTGCTCAATGACTTTTACCCAGAGGCTGTAATCCTTTGACACTTGTCCTCCTGATCTGACGATCAAGGATTACTTTGGGTATTTACCTAGAGCTCATAGATGTGCGCCACGTCTCATCTGAATCCAATAGCTATGAACCACTTCAGAACCTTAGCCGGAGTTCATGGATTCACGCCACGTCTCCCTTAGATCTCACGGCCCAGATTTTACTTTGGATCTTTGGGTCTTCGCACTTCGACAATCTCAGAGCTCAAATTGAAAACCCACTTCAACTTTCCCGAAGCTCAAAATATGTTGAGAAGTGTTCACCTATAGATTGATGGCTCTCGGCTTTTCAGGCTTTGGGTGTTTCCACACTTCAACCTTCACCTTCCTCTAGATCTTCCGACCTGTTGACATGTATCCTCCTGAATCTAACGGTCCAGATCCACTCCGGTCCTTCGATTCTCCGCGCTTTGGGTGTTTCAAGTTTCAAACTTGCCTCCTTATGGATTCACGGTATCTGACGACTCATATCCACTCTAGTGTTCTGACGCTTGAAGTTTACCCCGAACAATCTGACGGCTCAGATCCGTTCTTGTGATTGGACGACTGAGATTCTACTTCGGACCTCCGGCTCTTCAGGCTTTGGAAATCTCAATTCTCAACTCTTGTGAGCTTTCTCTCTCTTCTGTGTACGAAGCGCTAAGGCTCATGCACCTTACACAGATCAGACGGTTGTTGATCCTCTACACTGTGATCCAACGTCCGATGTCGCTCCTCTCTCCTAATCTTCTAATCTTCTTCCGACTTAGAAGATTTATCGGTCTTCAAAGGTTTCGAACCTTTTCTCCTCTTACGAGTCTGACTCTTAGATATCACTAACACTTGTGAAAGTGTTATCCCTTCTGAGCTTTGTTCTTAAAAGTATTTAGATTTCCCACGCACACCTTGTGTTCTCAGGACTTTGATAACTCAGTCCGAAGGATTTCTTGAAAATAAATTCTTCTCGCCCACCCGGCGTTCCTCTGTTCAAGTTCTTCAACGCTTGGTCGCTTCTTGACGCTATGCACACTTTGCACCTGGTCTAAGTTTCCCTTGTTCTCTCTGATCTTCCCTGAGTCACTCTTATACTCAGTCAACACACTCCTTGCGTTTGAGATGCACACCTTGTATACAAGTGTCATAAGAGAAACAATTGAAACTCATCCAGTTTCGTCACGAACTCATACAGTCAATCTCTCGAACAATCATACATGAACGAAAATGGAAATAACCACACACAAAATATAAAATTCATCCATTCATACATCAAATGAACATAGTCCAAGGATTTGTGACAATTCTGTCTTTTCTATTCATTCATGAAAACAAATTACATAGTTTTTCTTCTACTCTACTCTGTTCTACTGATCTCTCGGATCTCTATCTCTTACAATACTCATACATTCTGATCTATTACAATGCAACAATAATTTATCTAAGGACTGGCTCCACGAGCTCTTGTCTTCCTATCTGCAACCTATCCTACCAAACTCTTAGCGGTTACCTACTCTGTCCTATTACAATAACTAACAGTTATTGCCAGATCAGAGTCAACACTCCATATCTACAATCCATTACAGTCCTTCATGACTTTACAAACACGCTACATTTTAAAAAATAAATTTAAAAAATATCTCAACAACCCGATTTAATTCTGAGTTAATTTCTGATTTAAAACTCTGTCATACTGAGATGTCGTTCCTTTGCCTCCACGCTTGCGTTTTGACTTTGAAGGCGATGCTCCTGGATCAGAATGAACATATTATGTTAGATCTTATAGTTCCTTGTAGAATATAGGTGAAGAGAATGTAAATCCACCTCCAACCATTAATCAATGAATTGAATCAATTATGGGAAGGGATACAAGTATACAATGTATCAAGATCTTAACGAAGAGGTATTTTGTGTTGCATGTCATATCTTTGTACACCACACATGGTTGTCGAGGACTAGGATTTGCCTCTAATAAGCATTTTGATTGATCTTTTTATATATGTAACATTATTTGTCATACTTAATTTGGCGCAACTTTCTTCTTTGTGTGATTCATATATAATAACATCACAGGTCTTGGAACAAAATCATATCATAGATGTAAATGTTATGGACCTTATATAAAGGCTCAGTGGTCCAACCACCTATACGGTATGACTGTCAATATATGACTTATTGAGAGTATTCCTCCCAAAATACCACCCTTATAAAAGAGAAACATCTACATTCAATGGTAAACTAGAGAGAACTCAGAGAACTGAAATAATGACACTATAGAATGGATTAGGGCATATGGCGTAGAGAAGAAGAACGAATTTGTAGAATTATTTGATTCAAAAGGGGAACCTGTGTTTAATAGTCCCAGATTTTTCAACACCTATGTTGAGAAATTCCCATTGGGATGAAAATTAAATCCATATTTCATGAGCCTCCACATTGGGAGCATCTTAAAAATTCCCACTTACTATATCACATGTGTATATTCCAAAAGGTTTCATATTCTTTATGGAGGCACATATCATTGAAAAAAGTGACACTTTGGGTGTTATTAGAGATATTTATTTTTTGAATACTAAAAATAAATAGTGGACAAGAAAAGAAAGTAGAGGAGAATCTATCCCCTCTTATCATTTTAAACAAGGTGATGTATTGTAGATTTTGAATAAAGCTTATATTTCTTTGATGAAGGATGTTATGTTGGGTGTGAAGGTTCCTTCTTTATACATTTCAACTCTATAGTGTTGCTTCATTGTAGAATAACATTTTTCAATGTTGAAATCACATGACCATCTTAATATTCTAAGAGTATATATGTCGATTAGACAATTCTTTTTATGCAATGAAGGTTATAATATGTTATACGCTCATAGTTTTATGCCAATTAATTTTGTATTTCTCGGGTATGGTTGTGTGAACAATGAATTTCCCCAAGACCTATGACCCACTATATCTAAATTATCTACATGTACATTAGATTACATCAAAGGACATTCACATGGCTACCATTCCATGGTGGTGCTAAGAGATATAGATGTTATTGTCTGTATGTTTTAGAAGGAATTGACCAAGACTTCATGGAAATTTGTTTCCATATTCTAATTCACATAGTTAATGAAGTTGAATTAGAGGGGGTGGTATCATGTCATTGGATGTTGTTCTTTGAGATGACACATGAAAAAATTGAAGGGATTTGTTTGATAAAGGAGAAAAGGAAAGGGGTCTATGGTGGAGGGGTACATATTATATGAGTCATTCTATTATGTTAGTGAGTACATAAAAAAATTCAATGACACACCAAGCATAATGGTTTTGGAAAACCAATAGGGAGATGAAAAAAGGGAAGGGGAGATGCTCCAAACAAATAGAAAAAGATGCGTGATAAGAATAAATGACTTATCTTTTGTCAAAATTCTACAGAGTAACTATCCAAATTGAACTTGATAACACATATTTGATCTCATACTATTCACTTGGACTTCATGATTACATCAATGAATCTAGAAATTTACTCCATCAATAAATTGGTTCGTTACTATGTGAAGTTAGCTCTAGAAATTTACTCCATCAACAAATTGGTTTGTTACTATGTGAAGTTAGTGCGACCATGGGTTGCATTGGATGAAGAGAAGAGAAGGAAATGTGATAGTGACATGAAGGAATTCATACGGTTGAATGGTAGAAGCATTTTTTATCCTAATCATTTAAAAGAAAATATACTAATGATCTATCCTAATAGTCAGTGGATAGTTGATCAAATCAAAGAGAAATGTGGAAAATCTTATCCTTACCCACTTGGTGAAGAGGATGCACTAAACATAGGGGTCCAATGCAACAACTTTATAATAATATTTGTTCGTACATTGTTCAATTTACAATGCATATTTGGAATATAACATGTATTATGCTTTTATTAATGCTTGGGTTATTAGGCATATGAAACTGCCCTTTGTTTTCATTTTTACAGGTGCATTTGCTTCCATCTATGTGGGCATATAGACATCACTTTTTCATTGAGGATGCCAATGATGAATGTGTTACACTTGACTATGGAGTGGAAGTTGAGATTGACCAATATAGTCATTCTAGCCACCATTAGAACCTAATAGAGGGGAAGTTAGGTTACATGAGAAAAATACAAGAGATCATACAAGTGGAGATCTCATATTTCCAATGTGTTACTTTTAGGTGGAAGTGGTGTGATGCATTCAACCAAAGTAATGTAAAGAAATATTGTTATAGTGGGATAATATGTATCAACTCTAAAAATTCATGGGATGAAAATAAGGAGCCTTATGTTTTCCCAAAACATTGCAACCAAGATTTTTTAACCCAAATGTGTTGGATGCATATTGGTGGTTTGTACTAAGATATGATCCAAGATCAAAACATCTTTTTGATAACAACAATGTTATCATGCCAAGCGAGGAAGATAACTAGGGTGAAGGAAATGATGAGTGATGTTTACATGTTGTATTTCAACATTTATGTTGTGGATGTGTCAATTATTATGGTTTCTATAATTGGCCAATTATGAAAGTATTTTTAACTATCATGGTTTAAGTTAGTTTTTTAAGTTATGTAATCACACTTATTTATATTTTGTAGTTATTTAATGACATTTATTTAGTGAAACAATCAATCCAAAATATGGTAGAGAATACAATTATATTTAGTGGTAATTTCACAAACATATTTAATGAGTATATTTATGTATTATTATCTATCTCCAAGTTTCAATAATTCCAAAAAGTTTATACTGTACCAAAATCATTTTTCTTCATTTATGATGTTGGATATGACAAATTAACAACCATTTACAACCATCATCTTGAAACAAAAAAAAAAATGTTTTGTAATTTCAAGTTGTTTATTGAATTATGAATAATTTCGATTGTAAGATCTACATGTTGTCACTTTTGGTAAGATTACTATTAATAACTGTTATGAACAACTATTATCACCAAGGTCACTTTGTTATTTAGAATTGTTTTCATGATTTAATATGTGATATCTTATCACTATTTAGAATTGCTTTCATGATTTAATTGCAATATGTTATCATTCTTTATAATTTTTTTAATGGTTTAATATGCAATATGTTATCACTATTTGCATGATTAATATTAACAACTATTATTTCACATTAATGTCACTTTAGTTGAAGGTCCCCTTTTTAATCTCTTTTTATATTTGATATAAAAATTTAGAATTATTGTCATGAGATAATACTAGAAGATTTAAAAAAATTAATTAACCAAATCTGATTTAAAAAAAAAATTCATGGTTTCAATTGTTTTCCAAGAAAAACATAAAGTACTTTTATTATAGGTAACAAAATTACATGAGAATAACACCATAAGTGGTATTTCCATCACCCCTGTTGGGTCAAAGTCTAAAGAGACCAAAGGGTGTAATTTTGAGAAAAGACTGGTTGATTGTGATACAAAGCCTCCCTATCAACAACTGCAATAGAGAAGTATCAACACAAACCACCAATATGTATCCAACACAATAGAGAATTGCAGTTATGGTGGCTATAGAGCCTCCTTAGCAATAACTATAATAGAGAATTATAAGTACCACGATACAACATAAACATCAACATAAATCAACATTTTATTTATGTAACATTCAAAAAATTGTCAACATTTTTCATAGTATGGAAGTCTTTCAATAAATAATCCCATATACATTCATAATATTAAAGACAAGATTCCTGAAAATAAGAAGAATTGTTTCCTTTTTGGGACACTTTGATCTCCCAAGTGCCTTCTTGTAGCTCCAAGCTAGCCTTAGATATTCTATTAGCTTCCATGTTTTTTACCTATATACATTTTAAAAAGTGACGGGAGTAAAATAATATTTCAAGTGCTTGATGTCTTGAAACAATGATATTAACAAGAATTTTCTTATTTTAGCATCGCCTTTCATCTATTGGATCATGGGGAAATCCCCAAGGACTTGTATTTGATAAAATATTTTTTGAATAGCGAGGATTAAAACCAATTTAAGGTTGTGAGTTCACTATGGTTTCTTGAAGAATGACCATTATGGACTTTGAATATAAGAAAGTGATTTTGTGTGAAGTATATTAATCCCCCCACTCCTCCCTAGGTGGAGCACCTTAGTATGCTCCATTAGAAACTACCCAAGGAATTTGAGTTTCAATGCTCATATCAAACCTCAGAGCACAATGAGAGATGGAAGAGAAATGGAGAAAGGTACTTCAAATATTAAGACTTTGGGAACTGCATTTGAAAGGTAGAGTTTCCTTATTTTCAAGT
>ML779561.1:445916-457928 GCA_009831015.1 Picea engelmannii
CATATTTTTTAATTCACTATTGATCATACCATTCAATTGCTAAATGGAAAGAGGAACATTCCCATTATGGAAATCCAACCAAACTATTTGGCGCATCCTTAAGTGAGCCAAGAGATGCTAGAATGACACAAGTTCTCACCCGTAACTATCCTTACACTGTAACAACAATAAAAATCCCATTGTAAGAGTTCTGTGTGTGTGTGCACGCGTGCATGTATCCCTCAATCTATAGATTCATGGAAAGCCAACCAAACTGGTGTGTGTGTGTGTGTGTATCCATCGATTTATAGATTGAGAAGTAGGAATGTTTTTAATTCACTACCCATCATACCATTCCAATTCTAGATGAAAAGAACAATCCCATCATGGAAAGCCAACCAAACTGGTTGGGGCATCCTCAAGTGATTCAAGAGCTACTAGAATGGCATAAATGTCTCACCTACAACTATCCTTAGACTGTAACAACAATAAATATTCCATTGTAAGAGTCATGTGTGTGTGTATCCATCGATTTATAGATTCATGGAATATATACAGTTATAGATGCAAATATGACACACACACACACACACACACACACACACACACACACACACACACACACACATATATATGCACATGCACACATATATGTGCCTCAATATATAGATTCATGACATATATACATAGATATAAATATGCATGCACACACACACATACACACACACACACACAATCTATATATTCAATGCATATAATATATAAATAGAAATCCCTTCGCCTCGCCTTCAACACACTCACAATATAATATATGCACAAGATATTTATATTCATACTCTGATTTTTTTTCTTAATTGTCTTACCTAGTTATTATGTGAGGAGGTGGATGAACAATTGGAGATACTTTATCATTTGGATTCCATTGGCTTCTGGATGAGAATGCAGTTAACAAAGAGGTGCAGGTGTTGTGACCAAAATCACCACAAAAAACTAGTTCACTTATGCAAAGATGCATCAAAGGGCCTTAATGAAAAAAATAGGTTGTTAAAAAAGTTATGGATATATTTGAGTGATTGATATTAGAAAAAACATGTTTTTTTTTAATATACCTCAATGGATCGACAATTTTTTCTTCTCATAGTTACAAATAACTTCTAATAAATATAGTTCCCAAAGAAAAAGATTAACACCAAACCTAATTTAAGACTCTCTATTTCCAATTGGATTGCATTTGTTGTGCCCTTCTCTACCATTGGATCTACTTATTATGTTGCTTCCCAAGGATTGTCAAGTCCCTCCGGGAATGAGTTGGGGAGGGTCACTCACGATTTTAAGATTATTTAAGGTTTTTTGAACTGTGATAATGTCATTGATTGTATTTATTTTGAGATTGAAAGGCCAAGAATGTCAATGTATATGATTATTTGGATGAATCACACATGTATAGTGTGGCCACGTCATATATAGATCCCAAGATGGATCTATATTGGTATAAATATTTCTATGTTTCTACCTTTGACATCTTGTTTTTCCACAAATTATAGCATGTGCATTACCCACATCCCAAGTTGAATCTATACTAGTATAAATTGTTTAGTGCTACTACTTTTGAAAACTACTTATAAAGATTTGAAAGATAAAGTGGTTAAAATTTCCTTTCACACAAATAATTGAATTCAATATTTTGAATAAGCTACATGAGGCACAAGCTACGAAATCAAACATTGACTTCACAGTCTATTTCTAATGAGATGAATAGACAATCAACTTAAGGATGACCATTGTTTGGTGAACATGAATTCTATAATAAGCATCTAAGACACCTACCTTCTTCATAAAGGAAGAATCCACAATGCATCATCCAATCCAAGATCATTTTTTTTTTTTTTAAATAAAAAAGTAGAGCCTTTGTATTAAGCTGTCATAGTAAGCATACACCTGTCAAGCATGTGCCAGCTGGCCTGTCCATTGTGATAGCCAAAATTAGACATAGAATTACGCCACCCTGCCCGAGGGAAACCAGGGATTTTGTTCATAGAGTGAAACCACACAAAAAGGACTAAACTGTAGCAGATTAAGCTAAGAGTCATGTGAGCCATAGCTCTAAAACAAAGCAAAAGATGAAGCATGAGAAAACAGGAGGAGCTAGAACCTAGTTCGCCGAGGAGCCGCCATTGCCGGTGAAAGTGAAGGGCTGCGCACAGGTAGGACATTGTCGGCGTGGAGAAGCTTGAGTTCTTGAATTTTCTTGAATTGCAGTCCGACGCCTGTCCGTGCTCATGTTCCGGAGTGATGAGAGCTGGTAGCTCTTCTTCTATTACACAGGCTGCATAGAAATCGCTAGGAGTAGTGGCAGGATGTGGAGGAGTAGCCTGGCCTAAAGAAATTGCCGGAGTTTCAAAACGCAACAGAGGAGCTACCAGCTTCTTATCCTCGGGGAGGTCATCATGGTATGCCATAGCTAGTCCCTCTTCCTCATGAGTAGCAGGCGCAGTGGTGGCACCGCCTTTGCGGTTTTTCTTGGCCACTTGTAAGGCCCGAACAAAGCACTGGTGCCGCTGCCTGCGTGTTTCTGGTGCGCGCCAGTCTGTGCCTCGACGAGGCCGGCCCCGTAGTCGTGGCATGGTGACCATAAGGGTCAGACTGCCGGTTCTATTGTGCTGTGCAAGTTGGGGAGAAATCGCGAGCAGGGTGGGAGGTCTGCTGCTATGGTGGTAACAATGAACCAATCCCGCAACGCTTATATACATAAACTCCATTAACACCATAAACGCCATTAACACCATGCATCGAGTGCTCTGTCTGTCCGTTCTCCTTTCACGCATGAGGAGGTCCATCTGCATTTAGTGGATTACGGAGGCTGGGGCTCGGCTTAACTTCGCACAGCCGGGAGTGTGGCCAGTATTAATGGCTTGCTCGGCTGGCACCTCCACGTGCCTGGGTTGCGCCTCCATGTGGCTTGGTTGGTCACGTGACACCCCATCCGGGGGTAGAAAATCCTTATGAGCGAGGAGTTGGCAGTGTTGAGGTATGTCTGAATCTTCAAGAGATCGAGCGTCCCAGATTGTGCATTCTAAATCTCGTTGAGCACCCTCGTTTGCCAGGTAGTCAGCCACTCCATTTGCCATCCGCCTGACATGGGAAGGAATGATGTTGAGGCTGCGATTGCAAAGGTTGCCGAAGAGCTCGAGCAGACCAGATAGTCGCCAGCTAGGGGAAATTTTTTGTGGATTGGCCCCGTGTAGAATCTTAGTGATCAATCGGATGATCACTTGGGAGTCGCCTTCCAGAATAATCCGTTGTCTGGGTATGGAGATGGCTAGTTGAAGGCCTTGTATCAGACCAGTTAACTCCGCGACATTGTTGGTTGTTTTCCCCAGATGTCCTGCTATCATCATGAGCAGTTTTCCTGTGGAGTCCCTGATCACTGCCCCGTAGCCAGCGGGTCCTGGGTTGCTCTTCGAGGTACCGTCAAAGTTGACTTTGACATACCCGGTAGAGGGAGGGGTCCAGGTGTTGGGGCTGGGAATGTGAGTCGTGGGTGCTCATGCCATCATCAGATCGGTCAGATTGAGCTGTCAGTTTTGGAGTATGCTCAGCTCTTCATTGGGGCAAGTCCGGTCACATTCTTGCCAGCTTTTGCTTTAGACGGTTTCTTTAATGTGGGTGACTACTCTGTTCCAAGTTAGCTCTGGAGGGGAGTCCTTGGAGTGGAAGATGCTCTTGTTTCTTGCTTTCCAGATCTGCCAGAGGATAAAACCCAGGAGGAGAAGCCAGATGTGGTTCAGAATGGGATTGTTGAAGGCATAGTCGCCCCAGTGAGCTTTGGTGTTCCGTATGCTGCTTTTGTTCTTGTTGGACCTACGCATGATTTGGGCCCCCTGATCCCAAATCTGTTGGCTGTAGCTACAGCCATTGAAGAGATGCTCTTTGGTTTCCTTGTGGCAATGGCATAGTGAGCAGATGGAAGGACCAGTGAAGCCCCTTTTCCGGAGGTTATCCCAGGTCAGAATGCGGTTGTGGATGATGAGCCAGAGGAAGGAGGAGACCTTTGGCCAGAGGGCTTTGTCCCAAAATTTGTCCCATATGATGTCCTTTACCTGGTTGTGATGGTTGGCGTGAAGGTAGTAGGCCTCTTTGACCGAGAAGTTCCCTGAGACCGAGTGACCCCAGCGAAGGATGTCAGGACCGTCATTGATGGGTATTTTCCTACGTGCCGCTTCGGCTTGCCAGGCCGAGATATCGGCAGCAGGAGGAACACCCAGGTCTAAATGTGATGTCTTCCATTGCCTCCAAGGCTGATTCGCCTCCCAGGGTTGACAATTCTCGTGGACCTTTAGTGTAGGAGTGTGGTTGAGGGCGTCCTGAAGAGGTGTAAGCTCACGAAGATCGATCAGCGGTTTGAGTTGCTGCCAGGGGTCTAACCAGAACTCTGTGCTTTTGCCATTGCGTATCTCCCAGAAGGCGTGCTTTTGCACTAAGTCCCTATTTTTCCATGCGGTATTCCAGATGTTTGATCTCTGTATTCTGGTGTTGTGTCAGATTAATTGATCAGACTGCATTGTTGAGGCATACTTGTGCTTCCACAGTCGTGCCCAGAGTGCGTCTGGTGTTTTCAGCCAGCGCCACCAGATCTTTGCTCCCATTGTCTGATTCAGCTTGCCGGGATCTCGAAGCTCAAGGCCTCCCAAGCTTTTGGGAGCGCAGACCTTGTCCCAGCTAACCAGCGCCCATTTCCGGTTTGGTTGCAAGCCTTGCCAAAGGAAGTTTATCTGCAAATTTTTGATAGCCCTGATGATTTGCTTGGGCGCAGCTAGCGCAGTGAAGAGGTAGATGGGGAGGGATTGGAGGACCGACTTCAAAAGGACCAGGCGGGCAGCTAAGTTAAGGGGCCTGAAGGTCCAGCTGGCTAGGCGATTGGAGATTGAGAGGAGGAGGCTATCCCAAGAGATGGACTTGGTCGGCGCTCCCGTGAGGGGAATGCCCAGGTACTTGGACGGAAGGGAGCTCCTAGGGATGCCGAGGATTCTGGAAATGTGTAATTGGACTGGGATCAGAGTGTTGAAAAGAAAGAGTTTGGACTTATCAAGGTTCAAGGTCATGCCTGAGGCTTCGGTAAAATTAGAAAGGATTGAGTTGAGCTTTTGAGCTTCCCGAGCAGTGGGTGAATTCATGAGAAGGGTGTCATCCACGAATTGACTGTGGGAAGGGGCTGGTCTGATGTTATGTAGGGGGAGGCATTTAAGGATATCGTCTTGGATTGCTGATTTGATATAGTGTCCCAGACCTTCCGCCATGAGGACGAAGAGGAAGGGTGAGAATGGGTCACCTTGTCGGATGCCCCTAGAGGCAGAGAAGGGCCGAGAGGGGACGCCATTGACTAAAATTGAGAAGAAGGCCGACGAGGTGAGTTTCAAGATCCAGCTGACCCAGGTGTGATCGAAACCGAAGGCTAGAAGGGTGGCCTTAAGATAGCACCAGCTGGCTTTGTCGAAGGCTTTTGAAAGGTCAAGTTTAATTAACATACCTGGGATTTTCTCGATTTTGAGAGAGCTGATGACTTCATGTGCTAGAATGACACTATCCATGATCTGTCTGCCTTCTACATAACCTGCTTGCTCTTGGGAGATGATCAAAGGCAAGATGGGCTTGAGTCGATTTGCCATGACCTTGGTTATGATTTTGTAAATGACATTGCATAAGGCTATCGGTCTAAAGTGCTTGGGGTTGGTGACCCGCTCCTCTTTAGGGATAAGAGTGAGGAAAGTGGTGTTGAAAGCTTGGAGAACTTGACCCGAGGCGCGTGACTCCTCCACCACCTCCCAAACGTCCTTCTGAATTATGTCCCAGCAGTGGTGGAAAAAATCCGTTGTGAAGCCGTCAGGGCCTGGTGCTTTGCCAGGGGGCATATCTCTAACAGCTTGATCCACCTCCTCCTGGGTGATTGGCCTGATGAGAGCAGCGTTCTGGGCGGGAGTTACAAGAGAGGGAATGTGGCTGGTGACTCGAGCAATGGCCTCCTTTCGATTTTGCCCATTTTCTGTCATGAGGTTCTGATAATGTCGAGTGAGCTTTTCCTCTATGCGACTGTGTTCGCGCAGTAGGTTTCCATGCTCGTCCTCCAGGTGGGTTATTCTGTTGATGTGCCTTCTGTGGATCATCATCCGGTGGAAGAATTTTGTGTTCTTTTCCCCTTCCTTGAGCCACTGCACTCTTGATTTTTGCTTCCACAGGATTTCTTCCTGCTGTTTTCTCTGTTCCAGTTGCGAGAGGAGGTGGTCCTCTTCCGTCATGAGTTCAGGAGTTCGGTTTCTGCTGATGAAGGATTCTTGGATCACGGCTAGTCTGCCTTCGATGTCTTTGATGCTTTGAAGGATGTTGCTGAAAGAAGTTCTGTTCCAGTGTTTGAGCATCTTCTTGAAGTTTTTGAGCCGTCGCTTGAACTTGTACATCTTGGTTCCGTGATCCACCTCAGCTTGTTGCCACCAAGTAGCTGCTAGGTGTTGGAAATCTGGGTGTGTGAGCCAAAATTTCTCAAACCAGAAGGGTTTGAGTGCTGGGGTGGTGTCAGCTATGATCTGTAGAGCGATTGGCCAATGATCGGAGCCCGCTTTGGGGAGAATTAGGCTTTCCATACAAAGGCCACTTTCAATCAGCTCCTCAGCCACGAGGAATCGGTCAAGTCTACAAGCCACATGCTGGCCACCAGATCTGCGGTTGGACCAGGTGAAGGTACCATTGATGTTTTCAATATCTACTATTTTTAAATGCGCAGGAAGGGTTTGAAACTTACTGCTTTCAGGGTCAAGCCGCTTGCTGCCGCCCTCTTTCTCCTCCAGTGACATTATCATGTTGAAGTCGCCTCCTAGGATCCAGTTGGGTGTGGTGACCAATGCCTTGATGGAGGTTAGCTTGTCCATGAACTTGTTTTTCTCCTGAGGATTTTGTGGGCCATATACATTGGTGATGGTCCCCTCATGATTAGATCTTATTACTGCGTAGCAAGCAGTTAGGGTTCCTGCCGTCGAGAATGGCGCTTCGAGGGCAATGTGTCTGGGGTTCCAGAGAATGGAAAGGCCTCCGGAGGCCCCTGCTGCGTCCAGGTAAAAGTAGCTGCAATCTTTCCAGAGGCACTTGAAGATGTGTTCCGCTTCCAGTCCTGCGCATTTTGTTTCGTGTAGCAGTACAATATCTGGATTTTCCTCCTTAATACAGTCCTTGAGGATTCTTTGCTTGGTCCTACCATTGAGACCCCTTATGTTCCAAGAGATTGTCTTCATCATTGAGTGGATTGGTGTGGGTGGAGGTATCCCTCCGAGAGCTTCTGAATCTGACCTGAGTTGATCATGAGGTTGCCTGCTTCTTTGATTAATTGATGTGCCGGTTTCCTCCCTCGTCGCTTGCTTTCGCGTGGGAGTTTCGTGGATCCAGAACTTGATTCTGTTGCAATGCCAAGACGGGCAGTAGATCCTGTCGTGGAGTCGAGGAAGACCTTATGTACCTTGCGAAGCTGTTCTTCCGGGAGGCCTTGCAGGTTTCTGGCATTAAGGGCTTCTTCCAGTCTTTCCAGGTCTATGCCCGCTAGATCCTGGGCGTCCAGCTGCATGGGAGTGTCGCCGTCTGCTTCTTTTCCTTCCCTGCCTTGAGTGTCCTGGTACTGGGAAGGAGTGGCCATGGGGCTAGGGCCCGCGTCTTGCTTGGCTTCTGTGTGCGGATCCTATATTTCCGCTTCCTCTAGAAGTTGGCTTAGGATGTCGAAGGTGTTCTTAGTTTGAATAATCGGCTTAGGGTCTACTGCTTGCTTGCGAGATAGGTTCTTCTTTCGCGTTTGGATTGTTATGAAGCCATCCTTCTGCATGTTCTGATCAACTTTGGGGGGCGTATGGGTCAGAGGGAAGTCCTGAAAGAGATGGTCGTGCTCATGGCATCGACGACATCTGAACGGAATGTGCTCATAATCGAGGGTTTGCACCCAGTCCTCGTCTTGGTGCTCCAGTATTACTGTTCCTGGTAGGGCCTGAGCAATGTTCATGTAGACGCAGATGCGGGCATACGAGGTGTATTTCCTCTGCTTTGTGGCTTCAGAGGCTTTGACATATTTCCCTATGGTGTTCCCTATGCCCATCAGAACTTCCTCCAGCCAGAACTCTTGCGGGAGTGAGTAGAGTCGAATCCATATGGGAGCCATCGAGAAGTCTTCCTTGTCTGGGCTGAAGCGTTCTGTCCAGAACCTGAGAAATAGGCCGACGGAGTTGAAAAAATATGGGCCATTCTAAAAAATGCGATCCTTGTCTTCTAGATTGTATAAAATGACCGTGAAGAACCCTTTAGAGCTCAGTTGGACCTCATAGTCACCGCGAGGGTTCCACCAGTGTTTGATCCATTTATGTAGGTCTCTTTCGGAGGGCCAAAGTCCTAGGAACTTACCAATGAGGGCGTGTTCTTTCATGAATTGGGTGTGCTCCCCCACTCTGGTTGATCTGATCAGGTATCGGGGCGCTTTGTCCATTTGGGGTATGCATTTTCCAAACGTCCAGCCATGAGGCGCTTTGGGTCGAGAGGTGCTAGCGTCCATGTCCATCTCTTTTCTCAAACCCTGTTCTTTGGCAAGGAGATCCTCACGGATTTGCTGCGGCGGCTCAAAAGCAGGTCGTTTCGGCCTATTGCCTGCTTTGTCATTAGCAGCGACATTGCTGTAAGAGGGGGGTTTCCCCCCCTTCTCGTTGCCCATTTCGGCAGACCAGAACCGGCGCGGAGTTCTTCCCTGACAAATGGAGTGATGGCGGCAGAGTATTCAGAATCGATTAGGCAGGGACACGCATGAGCTTCAGGCTAGGGTTTCTCCACTTGTTGTTGCTCATTGATCATCAATCCAAGATCATTTTTAAAATAGCAAGAATAATTAAAAAATTTAATTATGGACACTCTACATTTTTTTAATTAGTTATTCAAATTATAACATGTTAACTACTTTCATTATTTAATAATTTCAATAGAAAACAAAAAAAATATCACATCTTTATTTGGAATCACAATAACAACTTTGATTCAACCTTCCCACTACAAATAATAAACTATGTATGTATCATCAAACAAAAAATACAATGGTTGGCATTATAATGATCCACTAAATAATAAACCGCATTATACGCATCTTTTGGAAGGGGACACACTCCTCACTTAAATTTAAATTGGAGCTTTGAAATTTATTGATTGGAGCTTTGAGATTGATTAGGGTGAGAAGTATTCAAACTTTATTCACATGTATTTCCATGTCCTCTCTAGCCGTTTCCATGTTCTCTCTAATCGTCTTTTGGAAATCGTCTTTTGGAAGGGACACTATTGCTTGGATTTGAGAGTAATTAAGGATGAGGAAACTCCAACCTTTATTTAAATGTATCCTCTCATGTGTTTTATAAGTAATACACTATACATATTCACTTTCCACGTACAAACATGACCTTTCCATATAAAATGTCTAAATTTCCTTAGTTACACACTCTACACATCCACTTGTTAAATGTCTAAATTCTCTTAGTTACACACTCTACGCATCCACTTTCCTTTACTTATACATTACAAAACAATGTGACATCCAGGTTTAGAATTGCTTTGAAGATTACACATCCACGTTTAGATCTGCTTTAAAGATTACTTATACATGGATTTTTTTTTTTTTATCAACTATAACTATAAGAAATATTCCATGAGAGTTGGAGGTGAAATTATCCACGAGGAACAGTATTGATTATTATTGGTATTGTATATTATTTTAATGTTTATTAAATACTACACTATCCACTAATTAAAAGATAAAATGAAGAGGGTATACTACTAATAATTGATAATGTGCGGGAGGAGTATCACTAATTAACATTCTCACTTACAAAATTATCTTTCTTATGCTTAATATTGAAAAAAATATTATAATATTAAATACCTAATCTTGTTTGAGTATTTGTTTGCACATTTTTAGTTTCGAAGTTATCTACTCTGCATATTCTTCAAAGTGACAAAGGAGCATTCAAATGATTTCCCTCGTACTCTCTCTTGTTCAGACTGACCAGTTGTTCGTACAATTTGTCCCACATCCACTCGCCTAGAAGAATCATTGCTGTTTTCTTTCCCGGAAATGGGAATGAATTCTCCCATCGATATCTTTCTGTTCGGAGAAGGGAGAAGTGCACAGAACATACGTGACTGCACCCTCCCTTAAAGAAATACAGGTCTCTTTCTCTCCTTCCCTGGTAATGAATGTAGTAGGGGATAGATACTACTCACAGAATCAACACGAGGGTCCGGCGGGTAGTTTCGAACGAAGTTGTCACCTCTTTGACTTCAAAAAATATATCGATTTCCAAATCAGCTTGCTCATTTCTTAGTGCTCAAGTTAGGTTACTTTGTTTGTTCAACGGCCCACGAATTCATACAATTGGTTGCCCGTGAACGTGATTCCGACCTGTGATACCATAACGATCTCATCCCATCCCCATAATTCTGACTAGAAATTGAAACAGTCCTCTCTTTATTGTATCCTTGTTGTGCAAGGCAGTGGACCTACCCCACCATGGGTCCTACCTGCATAGTCACAGGCTCAGTCCTAAGACCCCAAAGTGAGTTAGCTAGTTCTGGGTGTTGAGTTCCTCTTCCCCAAGATGATCACAAGAGGTCTCTCTCTAACACTGGTTTAGTGAGGCGCCTATAGGCTCACCTCGATTTCGATCATACATGTTCTTGTAACTCTTACAAGTCCTACATGTTCCTGCAACTTTCATCGTGTTATGTTATGTAATGGAAATTGATTTGTAATCGTTCAGGCGAGCAAGATTGCGAGTCCTACACACCCATATATAGTGGAAATTGATAGGCAATCATACAATGCCGAACAATTTCAGAAAACTCTGTGTGTTTCTGAGCCCATAACCAAATCATGAATCCCTCTTCAAAGTTATTCAAAAGTCTTAAAAAGTGGTGCGTTCAAACCCTCGCCCTTCCTTTAATCGGGTGAGCGATTCGGTTCGGTTCCCTCTCCCTCTCCCTCTAGGCATACACATTACTTACATGAATGTATGCCTAGCCCCGTCACAGACTTTGAGAAATACTGCACGTTCTGAATTAGTAGCTTGTCCCTCCCCCCTTCATTAAGTAAAGTCTGCATCTTTCCTTTTTCCCGGATTCCTTGCTCTCTCTCTTTGTTTGAGCAAGCAATATATCTCACCGGACAAGCAAGAAATGGAGTGGGTTAACTCGAGAGAAATTTTATTCGGACTAATCCAAAATTTTGGGCAATTTTCTAAAAATCTAAATTAATTTAAAATAAATGAAACATTGATTCATGAAAAACTCACACTATAAAAATCTAACCGGGCCTTCTTTTTTTATTTATTTATTTATCTGAAAACGGATATGTTTACTCCTGAGTTAACCTACTCCGCAAGGGATTCCTTGTTGATGCTTCTAGCAACTGTATTACACGGAACCCAGGTTTGGTCTACTTTATCTAAGATTGCATGAGTAGCTATAGACTAAAGTGCCAAAGATTAGTCACAACAACGTGTTGTTTGCTAGCAGTGGTTCAATTTGACATCCGGTTTTTTCTTTATTTAACTATTAAATATTCTCAATTTTAAAATCTGCATGTCAATACATGTTTAAAACAGTTAAATTGATGGGCAAGTTGAATCTTTCTATATATAGTGGACTGCATGCCACTTCATTTAGAATTTGGGGAAACAAAACATAGGTGAGGCAACACTAACAATCTATATTATTGAATGCGGACTGATTACATCATTATATAGGAAAGTACTCTACTTAATTACATCAAACCACAGACTTTGTCAACTGACATTTACAACTGACGCTTACAACTACTCCATTATTTCCAAGTCTCCTCTTTAATGGAGAATCGATTGACTTCTACACCTAACATCTCCCTAAACAACTCAAACTTAATCTTTCCAAGAGGCTTAGTGAAAATATCTACAACATTTTCACTAGTATTACAATACATAAGAGCTATTTCATTTGACT
>ML779561.1:493419-506666 GCA_009831015.1 Picea engelmannii
CATTAAATAGGCCACCCCTCTTAACAAATTCTTGAAATTAATGGCAAGCATTTAATTATAATTTGTTACATATTTGTAACTAACCAAATATAGTGGAAACTAAATGCTAAAATTGGTGGGAATCCCACTAAATGTGGGCTCGTTGGTTTAGTGGTTAAAACCACCACTAAATTTAGTGGGGTTGTGGGTTCTATTCCCTTCATATCATATTCATTGTTGAATTTGGCATATGGTTTTAATACATCCGTTCGTTTGTTTTGAAATTTAATATATTATATATAATATATAAAACAAAACTCCCCCCATATAAACACACATTTGAATTAATCCCCCACATATTTGGAGTGAGGTCACGCGGTTTACATAATGTCCAGGGCTTAGGGTTAGGCCTCGACCCCTTTCCTCCCCATATGAACCATAGTGTATTCACAACATGGGATATGTGAATAATTGGAGCTTAGGGAGGTCAAAAGGTTGATTCATTGGAGCTCCATAAAAAACTTACATAACCTAAACCAACACCGACCAATGGGAAGTTGCCACATGGAATCTTCTCATTGGTCCTCATATGCCACATGTCAACACGTGAATGAACCACTTGGATGCCTTCCAACTCATCTGTTGACTGCACATGCCATGTCACCTATTGTGCCACGTCATATGATATATGGAAATGTTCCATTGATGATGTTATCATGCCATGTGTTACCCTCTGGTGCTGCCATGTGGCACCCATGTTTTACCGGTTTTGACCAAACTTTGAATTATCATAACTTTTGAATACGAGCTCTATTTGATGCTCCATTTGTGTCGTTGGAAAGATGACAAAGAGCTATATGCAATGATGTTGTTTTCACAAACTTTTGAGATGGTAAAATTTTTAGCTTTTCTTGATCCCCTGGGACATCTGTGAGCATTCCAAATCCTCCTGGACCTCTGTGAGCATTCCTTAGATTCTCCTGGATCATTCAACACCCACAAAAACCTCTATTGCACTTGGATTCTTCAATCTTAACAATTAATATACACAATTCTAGTAATTCTTCTAAATTTTTAGCCGGATTTTGGGCAAGAATGGTTGAAAAAATATCGCCAAAATAATCCATACTACGCTCTACTTTAATATTATGTGTCAATCTAAAAAATATTGTTATATTTATTATTTATTTGATATTTTTTTTTTTATTTCATAACATTGTTGTTTTCTAGTTTTAAATATAAATGATGAATGAGAGAGATTTTAGAGTTTGTTTTTGTTAAAAGGTTGAATTCATAAAATTTGAAGTGTATGTTATTATTATTTTTAAATTGAAATAAGGAGATATTGTATTCTATTAAAGGTTTTGGCTAGGCTAACAACATTATACAAACAATTTGTGTCAAAGTTTTTGCAACCAGTATTAAGAGACCAATATTAATCATCTCTCTAATGGTACATAGAAAAATTTTACAACAAACTGTAGAATAGGCATTTCAAGTTTTCCTGCAAGTATCCTATTTGAAAAAAACACCTAAAATATTAATGAATTTAAAAAACATAACAATTAACGAAATACATGGAGGCTATTCACTTCTTCCCAAGCAACCTCTAAGAGGGGAGAGTGTTGTTTCTCAATGTCCATCGATTCCTATAACTAGTGGGCCATTTCTTCTTCCCCGAATTTTGCTTGAAAAAAATTGACCAATACCTTATTGTTTGAGGCTGAGGAGAGAGAGAGTACTTGTGAAAATTGAGTTCCAAATTTCGCAACATAATACATTCATGTTAAAAAATTCCAAACCTCTATTGTTGTTTAACCAACAAATTCATTATGGATGTATGCTAAGAGACACAATGGTGCTCATTCTCATGCACTTTTGGTTGTGACTGAGAATAGAGAGATCCTATTAGAATTTATATATTCTGCATGCCTCCTAAGGGTTCTCCAAAATTCCATAACATCATTTTTCTCCATAACTTCACTCAGAACACAAAACCTTGTAATCCAAACCAAGGTGAGAATGACAAGACTAAAGAAAGATCCTCAATTCAAGAGAATTATGAAAGAATCTATAGACACCTTGTGTGATATCTAAGGACTTAAACTTGTACTGAGACCCTTTACCAAATATTCCTCATTAAATTCCTAGGATGCTTGACACTTGAAGTTCTAGACCACAAATGTGCCTAATTCCTTTCCTTTTGTGTTCCATAATCCAATAGAGCCAACGAATATTCATTATAATACATTCAATGATCATAGTTGTGGTTAAGGCTCTCATGTAAGAGAGGTTGAGTGTTTTCCTCGATACTCTCATCTCGATATAATGGATTTGATATGTTTTATGTTGAATCATGTAGGGAGTTAATACCAATTGACATGCCATATTCATCCAAAACCTTAGGGGATGTTGTAAAGAGATTGCACCGAAATTTTGTCACGCTCTCCTATGTTTAATTCAATGGTCTTCTTGGTCCATATGTCAACATATGAGTTGAGGTATCACTTCCCATGATAGTATGATATTTTTTTAAATATGATTTCCCCCTTTTTAGCTCAACCTATGACCAAAACGATCTTGTTATCGAATGGAAATGATTTCCCAAGAAAAAATTTAATGATCACCAAGGAATCACCTACGACAATCAATGTTCTAGCATTGGCTTCCTTATCCAAAACGAGATGGTCCTCTCAAGAGGGAATATTCTTATTCCAAGTTATTTGAAGCTTTCCCAAGACCTAAAGAATAATATGTTATTGTTTCCCCTCCAAGATCGTAGAGGATCCTCCYKRCACCTGCTACACCTTAAGCATATGTTACTAWTATCTRTCCATGATAATGTAATTGAGAAATTGTTTTACCAAAAAAGGAATTTGAATCAAAGTCACACAACAAATATCATTATAAAGTGTTATATTCCTTACTTGATTATTTAACCATGCTCTTATTATCCATATTGTTTTTTCMTAATAAAAGACCACACAATTATATTAACTTCCTTAAAAAATATCATTAATAGAGATAAAATGGAGAAAAAAAACAATCAAGATTTGYGGATCCCAAATGACCTAAAAAATCAAACTATATACCATATATATCTCACAAAACAAAATGATTTATTTTTCTATTTGTATTTCTTATTTTGATAAATTTCTTGGCTTTATTTGAGTATGACTACATACCAAATACCATTATGTCCTCATAAGAAACACTATAACAAAATTAACAAAAAAAAAAGAGTTCACAAACAAGATGGAAATCCATTGTTTCAGTCAATCAATCAAGTTGCCAGAAAGACATGAGAGAAATTAACATTGTACCATATTTCATCATATTGAACATCTATTCCCTCCTATGAGATTTGTTGTGTTTCTTTCATTACCCTGTTGTAGTACAATATCATCACCCCTCTCTCTAAAATGAAACCAGTAAGTTAAGGAAACTAATTACTAATTGAGACGTTGGATGATCACACTTGGAGAATATTAAGTTAAAGTCTTCAATTATTCCACACAAGTTGAGACAATGAAACATGGTGCTACAATATTGTGTAAGATATTATGATAATGTACTTCATCAATGTTCCAGGGTGATGGTCCATCATCTCCCATATTCTCTAATGGACAATGGTAATCGAGTTGAAAAATAAATGTTGGAATTTAAGAGACATCTAAAATGGCAATGGTTTTGAGGGATATGTTATCCAAAGTGGGTTGTTGTAATTTGAGAAAGGATAAATCTATTTTCATTTGGTTCAATTATTAGGTGATGGAAGCATGCCATGTTTTATAATGTTGAAATCCACAAAAAAAAAAAAATTGCTACCCTTTTGGGCCAAGGGATGGTTAATCAAACTTGAAAATTTATCAAATAAAAGTATCGAATATGGATTCATACTATAGGTTCATGGGTTTAGGAGAATGAACGAATAGGGATCTTGAAATCAAATGAACCTGGGTTGTCCATCGAGAAAAATTATGAGAGGCACCTGACACACATAAGAAACCAAATTATGGAATAATTATCTCCACTTCTTAGAAAAGGAGTAGATTTGTTAGTGCCACATGTAGAAAATTTTCTTAGGATTAGTGGTAAAGTTATAGGTAATATTGCATGGAATACGGTGCAAGAACCCTATAACCCCACTTGTTAATGTGTTATGCACCCCTACTATCATTCCTAGTTTTGGTGTGTAGTGAATATTTCTTTGGTGTGTAGTACATCTTTCTTTGTTGTGCAGTGCACCCTAGAATATAATTAGTTTTTTGTGCAATGAACCCCTCACCTGTCCTTTCCGAGCATGTAAAACCCACAATTATTCATATGAGTGGTGTCGACCCAAATCATTTTTTTAAGGGACTCCATACCCTTACCCATAGTCCCACATTTCGAGGGTTAGTTAGGTGTGGATATTATAACCAATCTAATTTGTATGGATCTAATGTGTGCAGGTGGAGATCATGCATCAATACTTGGTATATCTATGTGCTTGTCCCATCCCAAAGTTTCATTGTCTATTTTTTATCATCAATCAACATTCCAACTCTCCTACTTATTTATAGAACCTCGATGCAAGTAAGGTCTTCCATTTCCCTATTAAATTATTCTATATTTTCTTCATCGAATTATGATGTTGATCGAACTAGTTCCTTAGATCAAGTTGATCTGATTGATAATCCAATTTCAGTCCACTCCACGCTCGATATTTCATTGCATGAAATTATAAGTCGAATCAATCAAATCCACTTATTACTTGAAATTGTAAGTCGAGTCAATTGAATCCACTTATTATCGAAAATTGTAAGCTGAGTCAATCGAATCCACCTACTGTGTGGGAATGGTAGGGAAACCAAAGGGAAATTAAAGCACTATATCAATCGAATTAACTCTCAATTCTCGTAGTCAAGATAATCCCCACACAAAGGAGGAAGATTGACTAGCTTAATGCATTAGATGAAATAAGGAAGCATGCTCTATTTCACACTAAAATCATCCAACAACAAAGGACTAAGTAGCATGAAAATTTTATTAAGACTAAGAAATTCAAAGAACGGGGTATGGATTTGTTGTCTTGTACATATTTTAACGATTTCATAATCAAATTGAGTACAAGATTGTTGGAAACATGCCAACGAATTTCTTGATGCGGTCACATGCACATGCATGCAACGATATTAATGTGAATGCATGTAATCTATTTATGAAATGTTCGTGTAACTATGTGATCTATTCATGATCGGTTTGTGTAACTGAGTGATAGATTTTATATATACGAGCATACCCATAGAGGTTTGATGGCAGTGTGTGAACAATGTGAGTGCAAGTGTGTGCAAGTTGTGTAGAGAGCAGAGTGTGTGTAAGGAGAGGATGATTGTATGCCTATGAAGGATATTGTAATTCTCCCTTGAATAATAAGAATACCAACTATCATTTCCCATGGTTTTTCCCCTCATTGGGTTTCCACATAAATCACTGTGTCAATTGTGGGATAGTTGTGCTTGGTTTAATGCATGTTTGATCTTGCTTGTTTATGCTCTATTTTATGCTATGTTGTTTTCTTCCACTTCCTAACAAGTGGTATCAGAGATTAGAATTGAAGGAGCAGAGAGCGAATGAGAAGATAATTTGGTCGTTGGATTGAAGAGAAGGTGAAACGAGTCGTCGAGCCGAGAGAAGTGGATCAGCATAGGACAGGTTTTATTACATCATTGCAGGTTGTCCCTGTAGCAAAGTGTGACGGTCGTAGACACACTTTTGAAATTGTCAAAATTTTGGAATCGTTGCGGGAATTACATAGTGCACAGTGTGACATCGACGCAGGTACTACATAGTGCACAGTGCGACATTTATGCGGGCACCACATTACACACAGTGCGACATTGTTACATGCACTACATAGTGCAAAGTGCGACATCATCATGGGATGTAGTTGATAAGGTGCGACGATTTCTAATTGTCACAAGTGACCCTCATTAAAGGTGTGATGGTATTGAAGTATAAGGTTTTTCTTTTCCATATAAAGAGGCTCAGTTTTATAGGCAGTGGTTTTTGAGTTGTTTTTGATAATGGTGAAAGTGAAGAGTTCCAAGTTTGAGGTGGAAAATTTCAGAGGTAAGAATAGCTTTGCGCTATGGAAGCTCAAGATGCGAGATCTTCTTATGCAACAAGGATTGCAAAAGGACTTGGCTGAAAAGTCAAAGAAACTGACAAACATGAAAGACAAGGATTGGGAGGATCTAGATGCAAGATCCCTCAGTACTATGCATTTGTGTCTGGCAGATGAGGTGTTGTTTAACATCGCTGAAGAGAATACAACAATAGTTTTGTGGACCAAACTGGAGTGTTTTTATATGACAAAGAACTTGTCAAACAAACTCTTCTTTAAGAGGCAGTTGTACATCTTGCATATGAAAGAAGTTACAAAAATTGTTGATCACTTGAATGTTTTCAATACTCTAATTTGTCAATTAACTAGTATGGAAGTAAAGTTCAAATATGAGGACAAGGAGGTTATGCTATTGTGTTTGTTTCCTGAGTATTGGGATCATCTGGTCACAACTGTGTGGTTTAACACAACAGATGCCATTGATTATGACACTATTGTGGGGGATTTGTTGTATGAGGAGATAAGGAAAATATTCAGTAAAGAAACCTCAATAGCATAAGCAATGGTGGTCAAAGGTCGATCTACAGAAAGAGGGAAAAATCAAAGGGGTACATCAAGGTCTAAGTCAAGAGGCAAGAAGAGTAAGCATAAATGTTGGTTCTGTGGCAAATCTGGGGATCTCAAGAAGGATTGTTTGAAAAGACAAAATGCATCCAAGGAGGACTCCACAAAAGAATCAAAGGAAGCTAATGTAGCTGAAACAAGTTCAAGTTCTAGTTCAGGTATGGTTGATGAGGTATTGTCTACTTGTGATGTTTCACAACAACATCAGCATTGGTTTTTAGATTCAGGTGCGTCCAGTCACATGTTTCTTCATAGAAATTGTTTCTCAACTTACCAAACTATTGATGATGGTGTTTTTTTTATGGGAAATGATTTTTCTTGTAAAATTGTTGGAGTTGGTATCATCTGGATTAAAATGCATGATGGTTTTGTAAGAACATTAACAGATGTAAGGCATGTTCCCAAACTAATAAATAACTTGATATCTTTGGGAGTTCTAAATTCTGATGGTTACAAGTGTACAACTCAAGGTGGAGTATTGAAGGTGTCCAAAGGCATCTTAGTAGTCATAAAGGCAAAGAGGATCGAGAAACTTTATTAGCTTGAGGGAAGGACAAAAGTAAATCAAGCGGTTGTAGCATATGAATATGAAAGTGACTCCATTTGTTTATGGAATCAGCTTTTAGGTCATACGAACGAGAAAGGACTCAAGGTACTGGTTGATCGTAAGCCACTTCCAAGTTTGAAGTTTCTGAATTTGAATTTTTGCAAGTATTGTGTTTTTTGAAAACAGTCTAGACAAAAGTTTAAAACATGAAGGCATATAAGAAAAGGTATCCTTGATTACATTCATTCAGATGTTTGGGGACCATCCCCTACAATTTCTCTTGGGGGATCATCATATTTTGTGACATTTATAGATGATTACTCTAGGAAGGTTTGGGTCTATTTACCAAAAAAGAAAAGCTGATGTATTTAATGCTTTCAAGAAATTCAGAACTTTGGTTGAAAATAGAACCGGTAGGTCAATAAAGTGTTTAAGGACAGATAATGGAGGTTATTTCACATCTATAGAATTTGAGAACTATTGCAAGGAATATAGGATCGAAATACATAAGACCATCGTTTATACTCCTCAGCGGAATGGTGTTGTTGAACACATGAATAAGACTCTTTTAGAGAGAGCAAGGAACAAGCTCAATAATTCCAAGATGCAGCAACAATTGTGGGTAGAAGAAGTTCTTACAACATGCTATATGATAAATCGGTCACCATCAACTGCAATGAAGAGTAAGATTCTAGAAGAGGTATGGACAGGTCATTCGTGTGATTTTTCAAATATGAGAATATTTGGTTGTGATGATTATGCTCTGATTTATAAAGATCAATGTGTTGGATTACTGAGAGAGGGGGTGAATCAATAATAGATCAATTTAATCCTTTTTAACCATATAATCCAAGTAGCACCTTTGGTTAATAGAGGCAAGTAGCACCATATAATACAGATAAGAGGCAATACAGATAAGATGATGATTCCTTTGGTGCTACTGCTAATTCCTTTTTAACCATATAATCCTTTTGACCTGTATTGCCTCTTATCTGTAGACTTTGAATCATCATCTTTGCTCAACTTACAACTGGTTTGCATGGGAGTGATAATTGGTTTGTAATATTCCATTCCAAACCTCTTTAGCATTTCTCTGATATACTTGGTTTGAGAAATAAAAATTCCTTGTTTTCTTTGACGTATCTGAAGTCCCATAAAGAAGGATAGTTCTTCGAGTAATGACATTTCAAATTCATTATGCATGTATTTTGAAAATTTCTGGCTTAACCTGTCATCATCACTACCAAAAATAATATCATCAACATAAACTTCAATTAATGAAATATTACCTTAACTTACCTTGATGTAGAGGTTGTTGTCTGCACTTCCTTTTCTAAACCCTACCTACTGCAGATACTTATCCAGTCTAGAGTACCATGCTCTAGGAGCCTATTTTAGACCATACAAGGCCTTCTTTAATTTACACACATAGTCTGTGTTCTCTGACAACTGAAATCATTAGCATTGTTCGAGCCATTTCTTGTACTGTTATGTTCTTTCTTTCAACAACTCCATTATGTTGAGGTCTCCTAGCAAAAAAGAATTCTCTTTTTATTCCATGACTACTACAATAGTCCATAAATTCCTTTGAAGTGAACTCTCCTCTATTATCAGATCTCAAACATTTGATTCTTGAATCCTGACTTGTTCTTGAGAAAACAAACTGCAATCATTCTTGTATAATCATCAACTAATAACATAAAGTATTTTTCACCTTTTAAGCCCTTTGTTGTAGTTTGTCCAACTAGATCAATGTCCAAAATTTCCAGTGGTCTTGTTGTTGAATATTCCTTTGATTTGAACCTAGTCTTTGTTTGGTTTCCTTGTTGACAATGCTTGCATAAAGTGTTGGTTGGTTTCGTGATCTGGGGAATTTCTCTGACTGCTTCTCTTTTACTGACTTTGACAAGGTTATCAAAATGCATGTGACCCTTTCTTCTATGCCATAGCCAACTTTCATCTTCCTTTCCTAGACAACACTTTTCATTTCCAATTTCAATTAACACATATATGTTGTTTGAAATTCTTGCAGTTGTATCGACCAATTTGCCTGAACCTTATTTTCTTATCTCACACGTTTCTGAATCGAAAGTAAGTTTATGACCTTGGTCGCACATTTGAATCACACTTAGAACATTATGTTTCATATCTTCTACCAGTAGAACATTTTGTGCCTTTTCATTCTTGTTCCCAATTCGAACTGTGTCTTCTCCAATGATTTTGGATGAATTATCATTTCCGAAGGAGACTGATCCATTTTTTTCTTTTCGTAATCTGATAAATTTGTCTTTGTCACCTGTCATGTGTTTTGAACATCCACTGTCAACATACCAACCGTGTTTCTTCTTCTTAGCTTGTTGAGTGAGTGTGCATTCTTCATTGTTATACTGATCTTGTTTTCTTATCCATGTCATTTTCTGAGGTTCTTGTCTGTGACTGTTGTTATTATGTTAAGGTTCTTTAGGAGGGACTATCATTCTGCAATCCTTGGCCATGTGTCCAAAATTGTTACATTTGTAACATTCCACTTAAGTGCTCAAAGATTCAAACCTATTGTAACTTCTTCTTTGTGTGTCACTAGGTCTCCTTGAATAATCCATTTGTGTATAACTCTCAAAGTTGTTACTGTTCCTGTTGTTAGCTCTGCAATTCACAATTTTATGTCCAAAATTATTACATGCATAACATAAACCAAAAAATATAGTTTGATACCTGGGAGTTGAAGATCTTCTGAAAGGAGGTGCTCGTATGAATCCTTCTTCTTCTTGAGGCCTATCTGTCTGTTGTTGATTCTGAAATCTGAATCTTCTTGGTGGAGGAGTGTCCCTGTAATCTTCCTATCCTCTTTGATTGTTTTTGCATAGCTCTTTGGATTTGTTTCTTGCTCTGTTGTTTTGGAGCTTGATCCCTTTTCTGTCTAATTGTATCCAAGTCCAGACTTGTCAAGATGAGATTTTTTATTGTTGATAATGTCATCCAGAACTTTTGAGCTATTCTGCATATTTTTCTTTTGAATATCATTTCTTAGTGTGACAATCTCTGCTTCCAAGTTTCCAATGATCTTGTCCTTTTATTCTAGTTGTTCTTTGAGTGCTTCTTCAATTCTTTTATCTTCTTCTATCTGAGCCTTCAACTTTGTGATCATTTGTTTTATTTCTCGAGTGTCTTTTTTCTTGTCTAGTTCTGCTTGTAGTTTCTTGTTTTTCTTCTTTTCTCTTCTGATAACTTCTATGGCACACATTAATTCTTCTTGATAGTCAACTTTTGCCTCTTCAATTTCTTCTTCGACTTCTTCACATTCTTCTTTGGCTTCTTCATATTCTTCTTTAGAGTCTTCTTTGTCAGTGTCTTTTACTGCCATGAATAGAACTCTTCATGTCTCATTGTCACTGACTTCATCTTCTTCTGATGATGAGATGTCTTCTTTGGTGTATAAGCTTTTCTTGAAAACTTTCTTTGTAGTTCTTTTGCCTTTATATGTGTGTTTTACTTTTGAGTAACCTTCATCATTTCTCTTTTTCTTATGAGGAAATTTGTTAGCAAAATGACCAATACCATCACAATTAAAACAAATTAAATGGAGCTTACCTCTATACCTAACGTTGGTTCCCTTGTTCATTATTTTGACGAAGCTGGCCACTTCTTCATCATCTTCCGAGATGTCACTGTTGGTGCTATATTCTTCTTGTTCCTTTTTCTTTTGCTTTGATATTTTGGATGCCTTCAAGGCTGCTTCTTTTACATATTGATTTTCCTACTCAATTATCATTTCATATGTTGTGAAGATTCCATGTAGTTCGTCCATGCTTATTGAGTCTAGATCCAATCTTTCTTCTAGTGCTAATATCTTAGGGTTGAATCTCATAGGAAGAGATCTTAGTATCTTTTGAACAATTACAGATTCTTCAATTTCTTCTCCCAATCCTATCATTTCATTCATTGTTTCTTCAACTTGTAAGAAGTAGGCTGGGATATCTTCATCTTCCTTCATTTTTAGTTGTTCAAACTGACCTCTGTAAGTCTGAAGCTTTGCTTCTTTGAATTTTGTATCTCCTTCATAAATATTTTGAAGCTTGCCCCAAATATCTTTAGCAGATTTACAGTGTGCAACTTTGGTGAATACCGTATCACTAAGACCATTCAAAAGTGCATTTGTGGCTTTGGAATTATTCTCATCGAGTTTTACTGCTTTATCATTTGTTGGTGGAACTGTTGGTGTTGTGTATCCATCCACAATTGATTGCCAAACTTGAAATCTCCGTACCTGTATATATGACCTCATCCTTATGCTCCAAAAATCATACTTCTATCCATCAAACTGTGGTATTCCATTTTTATATGAGTTGGTACTCTCCATGATCTACCTTCCAGTGGTTCAACTAATTTTTGAAGGAACTTGCTTTGATACCAATTGTTGGATTACTGAGAGGAGGGGTGAATCAATAATAGAGAAATTTAATCCTTTTTAACCATATAATCCAAGTGTTATATCAATGAAGCATTATCATCCAATAATTGCAGAGTAAATAAGCAATGAAAAAATGAACAAAGATACACATACATAGTACACCAGTGTTTTACGTGGAAACCCAAATCGGGAGAAAACCACGAAATGTTTTTTCTTATATGTCTTGAAGAATTACATTCATTGAAAGTACCAACTTCCTTTGTTTTCCAGCTGCAATTGGAAGGAGGCTCCAACCCCCTAGTTTCTTAGGCTACAACCAGAGGGAAGCTCCAACTCCTCAATTCTCTGGCTACAACCAAAACGAGGCTACAATCCCCTATGTTCTCTGGCTACAACCGAAAGGTGGCTACAACCACATGTCCTTTCCCCGTCCTGCCACCCTGAAGTAGAAGTACAATGATGGAACCACTGTCAACCTATCACTGTGAGATATATCATTGTAAACTTTTACCAATAAATCTGAACCATGCATCAACCTGTAATCAACCCGTACCATAAACAAGTGCATCAACCATGCACCAACCTATACCAAATAACCTGTAATCAACCTGTACCATAAACAAGTGCATCCAACCATGTACCAAGTACGTACCAATCATGTGTCAACTACTAATCAACTATGACTCATCAATATGTGTCAACGTCATCAACTATACACCCCATGTATGTGTCAACTCATCAACTACTTGTCTCAACCATGTACTCAACATGTACCTAAACCAAAATCCCTCATCAATTTCATCATCCAAATATGATTTGTAGCTCTATAATAGACTTGGTGTATATGATCACATTCCTTTAAACCTTCCTTAACTTCAACAACAAGAGACTAGCATTTTCATCAAACTTTTCTTTAGTCTCACATGCCTAGTTTTGGATTAGTCAACAACCCTAACTTGAAGTAAGCATAACTTTATACATGTAATGTATACAGATTTGAAACTTATAGACAATGTTCTTCAATGTTTTTTATGCAATTCCTCCAAGTTTCACTGCTTGGAACCTCTTAGAAAAGGAGTTATAGCAAAAATGACATACCTTGCTAAATTCTGGCTTATTCTAGAGAGCGACCTTGTAGAGTGTGCCCCGCATGGAATATTTGTTGAATTGATCTGAAAATGTTACAAAAAATACTAAATACCATACCCTAACCAAAACATTTGGATTTACTTAATTTGGATATGTTATGAAGAAGTTATGATGTTTTTACCTAAAACACTTGTTTTTTACTAGTTTCAAGACTAGCCACAAACTCTATTTTCCACGGAGTGTAACTGCAAAAATGCAATGACCCACAAAATGAATTTTTGACCACAGATACTTGGATATGTTTTCTCAATGGAATATCAATTTCATGGTCTGAATCATTATATAAAAAAAAATTATAGCGAAAATGGTGAGATGACCTGTAAATAACATGCCTTAAAAAGCACCATCAAAAGAATTTATCCTTCCTTGCATTTCAGGCTTCTTTTATTCACCTTCCCTCATAATTTAGGCTTAGATATCCTTGGTTACCT
>ML779562.1:8708-22604 GCA_009831015.1 Picea engelmannii
AAAGAATATATGTTTTTTTAATCATAAATAAAATACGTAGAGTTAAATTATATATATTATTATATTAAAGTGGAAAATTATTATGTGAAAAGAAATTTGTGTTTTTGATTTTATAATTATTATTATTAATAATTTATATCATATGCATAGCATTAAAAATGAATAAGTCACTAATAATAAATAGCATATATGTCTAATAAACATATTGTTTTTTGTAGTGTTAAATGAATTAATATATAATACTATTTATATATAATTTAGAATACTAGTTATATAGATATGTAATATATTATTTTAGAGGGTTGGTTTTTGCTAGATATTTTGCTAGTTTAATGGGTAGGTATGCTCCAATAGGGAAGGAATGTGAAAAGGGCAATCTGCACGTTTTTTCAATGTTATCATTAGAATTTTTTGTTATTTTCCTAATTTAATGGGTTAGTCTACCTTAATGGGCAAGGCATGTGAAATCGGTAATGTGGAGTATTAACTATGATAGGTTTTTTAACAGGAATTATATTGATAATGATAATGATAATGATAATGGCATATTGGATCATATATGTTTTCATTAATTTCTTTTGGTGTAGCTCAAGAAGTTATGAAGGAAAGTTGTTACCTTACTGTTAAGAACCTGAATAGATCTACAAATATAATCACCACAAATACCGAATACACAATAGATCCATAGACAAATATAGAAGAAACACACTTTATTATTTCAAAACCCTTGAGGTAGGGCAACACCATACAATGGATCCTATTATAAAAGGAATTCTCTCATGTTCACTTCCCTCTTTGAAGGGGCATTCTCCTATTGAGTTACCCCTCCAAATACAATATTTCTCTTCATATCCCATTACATTGCTTGAACCCTTTTATATAGTGCTATCATTACCTAAGAACATTATGGAGGAGAAATCTTCTAGAAGTAGAACCTTCTAAGAAGTCATATTACATTTATTATATCTAACTACCATAGTGGGCCTTATTTAATAATATAGTGGACCTAGTCCACTTTACATTGAATGACCTCCAATATTATCATTATGGGCCCTCTACCCTCCCCCCCGCCCCACTACCTCTCTAGCTACCTAACATTCCATCCCCCTATGAAAGTGTTGTCCTCAATGCTTGATGTACAACCATACACCAGGGTCGTATGGATAAGTTTGGACCATATTGTTGAAGTAGACTAGAGAACTAGGGTCCCATTGAGAAATGGAAGCCACCATGCTGAAGTAGTCCAAGCGCCATTGTAAACCAGGGTCCCATGTTCAATTGCTCATGTGAACTCCATACGGAAGATTTTGACACCCAATAACAAACTAAAAATGATGCTCTCAATACTGACACCTATCATGTGGATCCAAATAAGAATATCCATCCACATAGTGGGAAAGGGTCAAATTTGAATCTGGAAGGAACAATACATTGTAGAATATGCATGATGGACATTGGTAATCATAACTAGCTCCTGATGTGTCACATTGATGTGCTCTACATAAGATGGAGTAGAGTCATCAAATAAAATATGGAAGTGGTTGTCATCCCATAAATGACAACTATCCATATACCAATCATTACAATCGACCACAAAATCATATCAAGAATATATTTCTTGAGTATATTCATCCCTGATGTCCTCCATAATAAATCTCTCCTGTATGCTATCCAATGAATCTTGAATACTATGAAAACTGTCACTGAGGCCATCTGTAAGGTCATGCAATCTATCATGCAATGTGCCACACAATTTGTCATATAATTGAGATTTGAATGCTTCAGTAATTTGTAGAATTTCTTTGAGGGTTTGAGAGGAAATAGTTATCTGACCACCCTATGAAAAGTTATGAACTCTACAGTCCCGCCTCTTTCACGAAAAAACCCCAAAAATAGAACAATAAGTTACGGCAGAAAATCGCAGCCTTTTCCCAAAAAACCCTGAATTTTTTTTGAATTTAAAATGCTCATAACTTCACTTCCCGGAATCCGTTTCGGCTGATTTTGTTTTTGAAATTGGGTATTTTTCCGAGAGGAATTCAAATACCCATTTTCATTTTCCAAATTCAGCTTTGAAAGGTTCAGATATGAACTTGAAGTGCACCACCCTCTTTTTCATCCCTAGAAAAATTCTACAAAAAGAGAAAAAAATTCTTCCCTTCTTTGGCCAACGAAAGTGCTCTGACACCACTTGTTAAGAACTTGAATAGATCTACAAATATAATCACCACAAATACTGAATATACAATAGATCCACAGAGCAATATAGAAGAAACACACTTTATTATATCAAAACCCTTGAGGTATGGAAACACCTAACAATGGATCCTATTATGGAAGGGATCCTCTCATGTTCACTTGCCTCTTCGAGGGGGGACATCCTCCTATTGAGCTACCACTCCAAATACAATAATTCTCTTCATATCCCATTACATTGCTTGAACCCCTTTATATAGTGCTACCATCACCTAAGAACATTCTAAAGGAGGAATATTCTAAAAGTAGAACCTTCTAAGAAGTCCTCTTACATTTATTATATCTAACTACCCATTTATTATATCTAACTACCATAGTGGGCCTTATTTAATAATATAATTAACCTAGTCCACCTTACATTGAATGGCCTCCACTATTATCAATATGGTCCCTCTGACCCCTCCCCATGCCACTACCTCTCTAGCTACCTAACACTTACAAACCCGGGTTCAAACCCAACTTTGTGACATGTTTACTCTTAATGAGGTGATTTTTTATAAAATATAGATACTAACAACAAGATGGCAGAAAAGGATCACTAGCCAACTCTATAGTATTCACACAAATGATACATTTTTATAGTACAATGGGTGATGCCACCTCATAGAGAGATTTTCTCTAGATCCTAAAATCATGCAAGATGACTAGGCTAGGCAATCTTAACTAACTAATTAGTTATCACTTGTAGATATATTACTAATATCCTAAATGAATAATACAAATATAGGTAACAATTTAGACTTAGAGATTGGTTAAGGTAATCCATAGGCTAACAATCCCCCGCTCCCCCCAATCACAAGTTCGATCAATAATACTGGCAATAAAGCATAAATTGGTATCAATTCCAAGTCTTCATACTAAAACTCCTGTGTTGAGCCTCAATGGAGAACTGTCTGAAAAACCACCAATCTGGATGTTGAATGGTTCCTCTGAAATGAACTAGAAAAGAGCTGAGATATGGAAGTATACTTGTCAATTAGATCATTTCTTGATTACTTGTCAATTCAGTCATTTTTACAAGTATTTGAACTAGAAGAATCTAATGTCTTATGCTAATTGGTGAACATGTAGTATCACCACTCTACTATCAATGTATCATTGAAACTTCTCTCTGAATTTGTGGTTTTGGATAACCACTAACCAATGAATACCATGTATCTGATGGTTTTTGGATAACCACTCACCAATCTTGACACTTTTAGGTGTCCAACAACATCCCAATGTATAATGTGTATGATTCAATTGCAATTCATTGAACCATAATCCTGCCAAAGTCTGTCATCTCGGGAAAATGTCACTATGTAATCATGTGAGCCGGGATGCATGCAATTTGTTCACTTAATGTAAACTCCAATCTGATGAGAGAGAACCAAGAGAAGTGAATTAGGTTCTAGTATGAGACATCCCTAAAAATTCCTAACAACGTAATAAAATGCCAAGTTGAAATGTAGAAGGATCGTCTTGTCCTCTGCTAGGTTGAATGACCATCTATGTGAACCAAACGTCCACATCATTGCTGTCAAAATCAAAATCAAAATCCCAATTATGTAGGATTCAACGTAAACTTATTGAACCACAATTATGCTACATTATGTCATCTACAAACCATAGTTGCCCATTTGGAAAGTTTTATGCCCACCCGACATACTTCTTGTCAAAACTTTTAGTCTGACAACCAATTCCATCATCAATTCCCCCCTTTGTTAGTTTAAAGGAGAGACCATAATTGGTTTCATGAACCATCATCACTGGAATTTTGAACTCCCCCCCTTAAGCTAAAGAAGATTTACATCATTGTACTCCCTCCTTCTAGGCTCAAGAGAGTACCATAATTATTCCATTTGTGTACAACATGAAGTGGGCATGCGGAAAAAACCACATGTTATCTCATCCTGTGAGGGCCATTCTCGAAAGCTATTCCATAAGGGGACCACTTATGTGAGGTACAAAAATTCTATGTGCTGCAAGATTGCTTTTTACTCGAGATTGAATTCTACGGTAAGACTTATATAATCGCTTGGTTGTTGATGACGACTACCAAGAATCAATCCACTCATAATGAATCTTCAATATTTTAGGTTTATTCATTGTTGAACATCTGTCTGAAGAATGGCTATGCTTTCCACAATGCTGGAAATGATGGATATCAAAACATTGGTTCTCCTTGTGACCAACTCGATTATAATGTTGGCACTTCGCATTATGATGTTGAACTAGAACAGGGGAAGTTAAAACTTCAGGTGAAGTTGAAACTTCTTGAAGGAATCCAACACTTTGGAATTTGATTGGTCTGAAATAATCAAGAATATGAAAGGTATTTTCCTTGTGATATCCAAGTCATATTCTATTCTTACTGTAAATGATTTCATCCCAAGGTCTGATGATGGGCTTGGAAAGTGTATTCTGAACCTGTTGCTTTCAAATCTATGGAAGTGGATTTACTGTATGTTGTTGCATCATTGAAGTTTTTCTTCACTAAACTCAAAAGAAAACTCTTGAAATGTAGGTTCATGAATATCTTCAACTTTGTCTGCATATGGTGTTGTGTTACTAAGTTGCTCATTCATTGACTGTTGATCAAAAAAATCATCATCATTATCATCATAGAGAGGATTGTTCTGAACAAAAACTAGTTCAAAAAACTTCACTGGTTGTTGATTTTTGAGATCTATCAACTCATTATTCAATAGTTGGGATTGTGCTTGAAGGAGTCTAACTTTATCTTCCGCCACTTGAAAACAAGTTAGCACTCATTGAAGAGTTTCTTTGTTCAATATCATTTTGTTTCCTTTATTGGTGTTTATTAGAGTGTTCATAAACTCTAATAATTCGAGACTTCAAGCCATTTCAAAACACTAAACAAGGTCTCCTTATGTAGGTAGATCCTGATTACGATTTGACTCAACAAAAGAAGGCTTACTTGCAACTCCCTCACTTGATCTTCACGCTCACTTGACTTTGTTTTCAGGAACACACTCACTTATACTTTCATGCTCAGTTAAAGTTGCTCACTTGAACTTGCTTCGAAGAAGTTGAGGATGTTTCTTACCATCAAAAATGCATCCCAAAGTATTACAATGATTGATTGACACACACAACAAGTGAAAGTTGGACTCAAAAAATAGAGGGTGTCGACTTCAACCGAGAATGCACCTGAAAATTACAATGTAATTCAACGTAAATTTGATTTGAGACGTATAAAAAATATTCCAAGTTGAACTTGATTACTTACAAAAATTATTATTTTCTAGTTTACAATGAATGTCGATTTGAAAGTTGAGTTGATCTTCAAATTTGAATGCTCGATGATTATTTGAGTTCTGCTTGAATATTAGCTTGTTGTGTCTATTGCTGCAACGATTTGAATTTCACATTTGATTAATTTAATTGCATTAACTTCACTGATATGATTTGATTTCCTGTAGAATACTTGAAAATGTTCTTCACATATTCTTGATCATATGTTCTTGATTGTCATTAATTTGTGTGCTTAAATTTGATTTCCTTGTACTCAATGTATGATGCGTTAAATGATACATTAAAAACATGTTTATGTCAAAACTAGACATTAAACTTCATAAAGCAACCATGAAAATATTCATCACCACACACAACAACAATGTCCTTAGACTCCCTTATTCAATTTCAGGTGGATTTTGTACACAAGAACCAAATAAAAAATTATTTTATTATGTTATCTTGTTATCTTATTATGTTATTTTACTATGATTTTATTATGTTATGTTGTGGAAAATGACAAAAGGGGTTAGGTGGCCCATGTATTTGTAAAGTAGAGAGAAGAAAGAGTAAAGGTAGAAGAAGAAAAAGAATGAAGGAAGAGAAAGAAAGAGGAAAAGGAAGGGGCTGAAGAATTATGGGGAACATAGGTGTCCAAATAGATGACATGGCTCCCTCACCTACTGATAGGTTGACACTTGTACGATGTTAGCAGGAATGTGTCATCCATGTCAAAAAAGATAAAGGTGTATTAAAAAAAGATTTGAAGAAAAATATTATTTTCTCCATGACAGGATCATATTTTCCTAAATGCGAATGAAATTTTGAGTTTATGTTTGCAATGTCAAGTGGCATAAAAGTGCAGGTGAGGCCCACTAGTTGATTCGACTCCAAATTGTTAGGAAATGTAAATTAGTGCTTTTTGAAGAGTAGGGTGGTGTGTTGGTTATGGATCATGAATATCTTCTTGATTCAGAGGTATTTTCTTTTAGTCGTGTTTATACCCCATGAAGAATTTACACCTCGGAAGAATGTACACTCCTCCATGTAGGGGAGTGCAGAGGGGGGTTACCCCCTCTATGGGGTCCATTGGAAAGTGGGACCTCGTAGGGGGTTCAAGGGACAACGTTCCCCGATGAGGGTTCGGGGGTGAATCCCCCAAAGGAAAAAATTCCTTGTAAATGTGTATTGTAATTTCATTGTAAATATGGTTTGTTCATTATAAGGTTGTAGATGTGATGGTAGAAGTTATGTTAGGGTTTTTTTTTCCCTAGAAGACAACCCTCTTTTATGAGGGAAATGTATTGCAATTATGTATCATTGTGAATATTGTATTCTGAGAGAAGAGACTGTGAGAGAAAGAAGATGAAGTTACAACAGGGTTTCTGTAGGATGTATCCTTTCATTTGTTGGATCATAATAAAGGAATGACCTGGAAATTTCTCTGGTGGACATAGCCCACACTGGGTGAACCACGTATATATGTGTCTCTATTGTATTGTGTATCTCATGTGTTTTATTTCTACATTTGTTTTATTGTATTTCTCTACGATCCTGTTTTTATAAAAATTGGTATCAAAGTGAAAGCTAACTCGTAGGAAAAGAGGGTTCTTGGTTCGAGTGGGAGCAATGGAGGAAGATGGAAATTTTAGGGTTGAGAAATTTAATGATCAAAACTACCAGTTATGGAAAATGCAGATGGGAGATTATTTATATCAGAAGGATCTATTCCTACCATTGGGTGGAATAGAAAAGAAGCTAACGACCATGAATGACGAAGAATGGGAGGTTCTTGACAGAGAAGGCACTAGGAATGATACGTCTGAGCCTGGCAGTGTCGATGGCTTTCAATATTTCGAAAGAAAATACAACAAAGGAGCTGACGGACACATTGGCTAAACTGTATGAAAAACCCTCGACGTCCAAATAATGTATTTCTAATGAAGAGATTATCTATATGAATATGTCATAAGGTGGGTCAGTTGTAGATCATCTAAATGAATTTAATACGGTTATTAATCAAATAAGTTATGTAAAAGTGGACTTTGATGATCAGGTCAAGGCTCTTCTAATCTTGTGCTCATTACCAAAATGATGGAATGACTTGGTCATGGATGTAAGTAGCTCTGTCTCTAGTTCAAACACTTTAAAATTTGATGATGTTGTTCATGTTAACCTTAGTGAGGAAATGCGATGGAAAAACACAAGTGAGACATCAGGTAATGCCTTAAACATGGAAAACAGGGTAAGACAAAAGGATAGAGGAAAAGGCTCAAGGAACCACAAGAATTGTAGGAAGGGAAAATCCAAATCTGTATTTGGAAATATAGAGTGCTCGAATTGTGGGAAGAAAGGAAATCTGAATAAAGACTGCAGAGCTCCAAAGAAACAAAGAGATGGACAGTAGGAGAAAAATCAGAAAGCAAATGTAACAGGTGATGTGTTAAAAGATTATTTGATTCTTTCTGTAGATAATATTTCTGAGTCTTGGGTAGTATATTCAGGGGTTTCATTTCATGCCACACCCTATAGGAAACATTTTCTAGATTATGTTCAAGGTGATTTTGGACAGGTTTATTTGGGTGATGATGCACCATAAAAAATTATTGGAATGGGAAAGGTAAAAATAAAGCAAATAAATGGAAACCAATGGTTGTTGAAAGAGGTAAGAAACGTTCTAGATCTAAGGAAAAATATAACTTCAACAAGGCAGTTGGCAAGTGAAGGTTTTATATCCATATTTACAGATAATGTGTGGAAGGTCACCAAAGGATCATTAGTGATAACAAAAGGAGAGAAGGTAGGTACATTGTATTTATGTACTGATAATACTCACTCTTTTATCTCTTTAGCTTATACATGAGTGGATACAACACTGTGGTATCATAGGCTTGGACACATGAGTGAGAAGGGGATGCAGATAATTCACAAAAGAAATTTGTTTCCATATCTTAAACAAATTGATTTGGATTTATGTGAGCATTGTGTTTATGGAAAACATAAGAGAGTCAAATTTCTCAGAGTCGGAAAAGGAAATAAGAGTGAAAGATTAGAGCTTGTGCATACATATCTATTGGGACCAGCTCATGATTCATCTCTTGATGGCTCTTTTTATTATGTTACTTTTATTGATGATGAAACTATAAAAACTTGGGTTTATTTCATTCAACAAAAATCTAATGTTTTGATACTTTTAAGAAATGGAAAGATTTGGTTGAGAATGAGACAAGAAAAAGGTTGAAGTGTCTCAGATCAGACAATGGAGGTGAATATTGCTGCAAGGAGTTTGATGATGATTGTTCATACCATGAGACTCGTAGAGATAATATAGTTCCAGGAACACCACAAGAAAACGGTGTGTCATAAAGGATGAACAGGACAATCATGGAGCATGCAAGGAGTATGAGATTGCATGTTGGTTTTCCTTTATAGTTCTAGAAATATGCTTTAGATATTGTTGTTTACTTAATAAACAGAGGACCTTCAATATCTTTGGATGGTATAACCCTAGAGGATGCATGGAAATGTAAAAAGGTAAACTATTATTTTTTGAAGTCTTTTGGTTGTGAATCATTTGTCCATATTGATAAAGAAAATAGAACAAAGCTTGAGGAAAAATCCAAGAAGTGTACCTTTATTGGATACAGTGTTAATGATTTTGGTTATCAGTTATGGGATTATGAAAATAAAAAAATCATTAGGAGTAGATATGTCATATTCAATGAGAAGGTCATGTACAAAGATCAGTTTCAAGGAAAGAAATAGGAGAAAGAAAAACCAGAATACACAGTGCTTGATGAGATCACTGAATTTTCTTTCCCTAAGGTACTAGAAAATCATAATGTACAACAACAATATTAATAGGTACCTAAAACTCCTGTAAGGGTTGTTAGAAGATCTACTAGGTTAAGTAGACCCCATGAACGATACTCTCCTTCATTGTATTATTTATTGTTGATTGATTCTGGTGAACTAGAATGTTATGAAGAGGTAATGCAGGTAGACACCAAAAATAAGTCGGAGCAAAGAATAAAAGAGGAAATGTATTACCTGGTAAATAAATAGACTTGGGATTTGGTTCAGTTGCATGTAGGAAAGAGAGCATTACATAATAAATGGGTTTACAAGTTGAAGGAAGAATATGGAGGCAAAAAGCGGTAAAATGATAGAGTTGTTGTAAAGGGGTTTGCACAAAAGAAAGGTATAGATTTTGATGAAATATTTTCTCTTGTTGTTAAAATGACTTCACATCAAACTATTTTGAGTCTTGTGGAAGTATAATATTTTCATCTTGAACAGTTAGATGTAAGAACAACGTTTCTCCATGGGGATCTGGAGAAAGAGATTTATATGCAACAACCACATGGGTATGAGGTCAAAGGGAAGGTGAATTTGGTATGTAGGTTGAATAAAAGCTTGTATGGCCTAAAGAAATCTCCAAGGAAGTGGTATTTGAAGTTTGATAGGTTTATGAACGAACACGGTTATAGTAGATGTCATTATGATCAGCGTGTTTATTTTAAAAAGCTAGAAAATGAAAGCTATATTATCTTGCTATTGTATTTAGATGACATGCTTGTTACAGGGTCTAATATGCAGGATATAAATGTGCTCAAAAAGAAATTATCTAATTCATTTGTGATAAAGAATTTTGGTGTTGCAAAGAAAATCCTTGGTATGAGAATAAAAAGAGACAGGAAAAATCACAAATTAACATTGTCTCAGGGTGAGTACATAGATAAGGTGTTGGAGAGGTTTAGAATGCAGAATGAAAAACTAATTAGTACACCTTTGGCCAACCATTTCAAATTAATTAAGGAAATGTGTCCCAAGACACGGGAGGAGATATAATGCATGTCCATGGTCCCTTATTCATCAATAGTTGGAAGTTTGATGTATGTGATGGTTTGCACAAGACTAGATATTGCACATACAGTGGGAGTTGTGAGAAGGTATATGAAAAATACTGGTAAAAAACATCGGGAGGCAGTAAAGTGGATTCTCAAGTACTTTAGAGGTACTCCTACTCATTCATTATGTTTTGTAGGTTCAAACATTATTTTACAGGGATATGTTGATTCACATATGGCAGGTGAGAAAGATAGCAGGAGGAGCACCACAGGGTATGTTTTTGTTGTAGGTGGAAAAATAGTAAGTTGGATTTTGAAACTGTAAAAGTTTATTGCAATTTCAACAACAGAGGAAGAGTATGTTGTTGTTACAGAGGCTAGTAAAGATATGATTTGGTTATAGAGATTTATGGAGAAATTGGGAAAGAAGCAAGAGAATAATAGGTTGTACTATGACAGTGAGAGTTCCATTCATCTTACAAAGAACTGAACATTCCATTTGAATACTAAGCATATAAAACTCAGGTACCATTTCATACGATCTATCTTGGAAGATGGACATTTGAAGTTGGAAAAGATACACACTAGACATAATCCTGCAAACATGTTAACAAAGGGAGTAACTAGGGAGAAATTGAGTTCCTTCTTAGTTTCAGTTGGTCTCCAGGAATGAAGATGAAGATAATAAATTTTCCAGGTCTAAGAAGGATCATATTCCAACATATACAACAACGGTGGAGTTGTTGAGATCAATCTCCAAGTTGGGCATTGTTGGTTATGGAGCCTGATTATCTTCCTGATTCAAAGGTCTTTGTTTTGATTGATGTTTATACTATTAAATTATGAGCTTGATTTCTTATGTGGATTAATTCTTTTATTTTCTTCAACACTTTGATTCCATCTTAATACACTTTAACAATACCAAATTACAACCGAATATAAATAACTATGTAGATAAATAATCATGCACATCAACAATACATATACTTTGGGGAAACCCTATACAGGAAGAAAAACCCCATCAAACAACATTCCTTTATTGCATTAATAATGTAATATCACTTACAAATATCCACTATGAATGTTTTTCTCTTAAAGATCTTGCTAAGATGACTCTGACCTGACAAACACCTAAGAGACATTTTTGAAACACACCTCTGATATGTTGCCTCTATTTTATATGGCACTGATATGCTTCTTTGGTATGCTGCCTCTTTATCAATGATATGCTCCTCTATTGCCTCACCCTTAACCTGCATATCAAAACTATGTTGAAGAGAGGGGTCGACCTCTGCTTATATAGGCTAAAGAGGAGAAGAGGATAGACTCGAAATAGTAACCTTTCTGCATATTTTAATCATAACTTAACTTCATACTCTAGTTCGAACTTAGAACTAGACTTGAGACTGGTATACTCTAGTTAGAAAATAGAACTAGACTTGAGAATTCAGTTACAACTCAACATTACACTTTAGTTCGAAAATAGAACTAGACTTGAGACTAGTATACTTTAGTTCAAAAATAGAACTAGACTTGAGACATCAGTACAACTCAACACTACACTTTAGTTCGAAAATAGAACTAGACTTGAGACTGGTATACTTTAGTTCAAAAATAGAACTAGACTTGAGACATCAGTTAGAACTCAACATTACACTTTAGTTTGAAAATAGAATTAGACTTAATACTTCAGTTACAACTCAACATTACACTTTAGTTCTAAAATAGAACTAGACTTAAGACTTCAGTTACAACTCAATGTTACACTTTAGTTCTAAAATAGAACTAGACTTGAGACATCAGTTACAACTCGACTCTTTACAAGGAAATCCAAAATTCTCTTCATGGTGGATAATGTTACACGTACCAATGCACTAGATCAATACATTTATATCATTTGCAATATTAGGAATACTATTTGTTTCTAGGTCATAGGAATTTTATATTCAACCTAAATTTTGCTAGATGCCTTGACTTTTTATCATGGCTCACAAGGCTTGACTAGGCTCATAGAGGTTGTACGTCCCCCCTGACTTTTGCAATAGTCTGTCTATGCTCACAGAGGTTGTACATTTCCCCTGACTTTTGCACTAGACTATCTATGCTCACAGAGGTTGTATGTTCCCCCTGAATTTTTCACTACTCTGTCTATGCTCACAGAGGTTGTATGTTCCCCCTGACTTTTGCACTAGACTGTCTATGATCACAGAGGTTGTACATTCCCCTTGAATTTTGCATTAGACTCACATAAAATCTCATTCGTCATGAATTTTGGTTTGACTCACAGAGGTTGTACATTCCCCCTGGATTTTGTCAATAACTCACAAGACTGGTTGATTCTCCAAATCTCCCTAGCTAGCCTCAGGGTGGCCCATATGACCTCTCATTGGAGAATGACTATCGATGCTACCAAATTTAACATATACTCCATGAAGACTTTACACCCCAGAAGAATGTACACTCCTCTATGCAGGGGAGTGCAGAGGGAGGTTACCCCCTCTGCGGGGTCTGAGGGAGAAGCTCCCGAAAGAAAAATTGCCTTGTAAATGTATATTGTAATTTTATTGTAAATGTGGACTGTTCATTATAAGGTTAAAGATCTGACAATAGAAGTTGTGTTAGGTTTTTTTTTTCCCTAGAAGGAAAACGTCTTTTATGAGGGAAATGTATTGCGACTATGTATCATTGTGAATATTGTATAGAGGAGACCATGAGAGAAAGAAGAGAAAGTTACAACGAGTTTGTTGTAGGTTGTATCCCTTCATTTGTTGGATAATAATAAATGAATGACATGGAAATTTCTTTGGTGTACGTAAACACACTGGGTGCACCACGTATATGTGTCTATGTTGTATTGTGTATCTTTTGTGTTTTATTTCCGCATTTGTTTTATTTTATTGCTCCTCGATCTTGTTTTTCTAACATGGTGCTCAATACTAGAGGCCCTATTGCATGTGATATTTTTCTAGCAAGGAATAACACCAGGCATGAAAATACCTAGGGAATCTTTTGGCATAATTCCAAAATTTTTAGAGTGGAGGTGCCAAAATAGGGGCAAATCCACTATTTTGAGCCACTTTTGGGGGATTTTGAGATCTCCAAAGGAGGAAAAGAGGCCCCAAAACATAAATATGGAAAAATTTACTCAACATTATATCTTCACGGAAAGAAACAAAGTTACTAAATTAACGAGAACTCTCCAAAGTTCTTGTTCTTTTAGAGGTCACATTTAGTGGCTATTTTTACCCCCGAGCGAAAAAGTGGAACTACCAATACTACCATATGTTGGGGAATGGATAAAATTGTGACCTATTTTAAATCACAGCCTTGACAACCAATATATTTATGGAAAATTTTCCCTTGAATCGAAAAGTGATGCATCTGGTAGCATCAATTTTATTTTCAGAGTTAAAATTACAATTTAAACGAAATTGTGACCTTGACAACTAGTACCAATAGAAAAAAAAAAAATGTAAAACTATTTCCTAAATCGAAATGTGGTATTACTTGAATTTTTATTTTTTTAATTCTACATATTAATTAGGAAAAAACT
>ML779562.1:23482-42857 GCA_009831015.1 Picea engelmannii
ATATATATATATATATATATATATATATATATATATATATATATATATATATATTTTCAAGGAATATCACTTTTTAATTCAGTAGCTAGTTTTACAACAACAAAAATACGATACTAGTTGTCAAGGTTCTTTTTCAATTGAGTTGTAATTTTAACTTCAAAAATAAAATTGGTGCTGACGAATGCATCACTTTTCAATTCGAGAGTCAATTTTTCAAAATGGTATTGGTTGTCGAGAATGCAATTTCAAACAAGTCACAATTTTAACCACCACCCCCACCCCTAAAAAAAAAAAGGTGCTATAGGTTGCGTTAGTTTTTGACTTGAGGGTTGATTTTGGTATTTTTTACCCAAAAATATGGGTTTCTTGGGCCAAAATTCTCATTTTGATGTCACGATTATGTTTATATCAGTAACCATGTTAAGCCAAAATTTTATTGAGTGAATCTTTTCCATAACTACTTAGTTTGGGAGATAATCAGTTTGGCTCGTTTAAAAATTCAAAGTCTGGGAAAAGTGAAAAAATGTCAAAGTTGTTAGTTCTATATTTTTGTAGGAAGTTGCTAGAGCATGTGATCACAAATTTGAAGGTTGTCAAATGTTCACAATCAGAAATACTATCTACACCTAATATTTTTTTTTTTTCTATTTCTTAACATATTTTATTCTACATGTGGTAGGAATTGACCTCTGAGAATAATTGTACCATTAAGTCGTGTATAAAAGGGAAAAATTGTTGATTTTAAAAAGTCATTGAGCATGGTTATATTCATTAGAGAGGCAATTTATAGGATAACATGTTAGAAGGATTAAATTTTCAATTTATACATTTTGTTGTTTCAGGAAATTGCTAGAATAATACTTATGGGCCTAAGTGAACAAGGCAACTGTCATTTATGGAAAAAATCCAAAATAGTCTTACTTTTCGACAAAGAGTTCAATTGATAGAGGTGCATACCAAATGTGATTATTTAGAAATTAAGGTTACAAATACTTCATGATGGTACTCATACAATGGTGAAGATGTACATTTGAAGGTGCAAACGCATGGAAATGAACAATTGTTGAATATTACCAATGAGGTAGTACCAATTATGGGAATGAACACTCAAGGAGAGTGTTATGGAAAAGTTTGTTCATAACATATCAAACAACATAAATTAATTTCGTTAAAGTTTTATTGCATATCTGATCCCAGGTTCAATCTTGAGGAACAAAAGAATCCAAGAAGCTAGCATGTGTTGATAAAAGGGAGAGAATGTGTGAAATATATTCATTGTAATTGGTAGGTGAAATTCATATTTCAATAGAAAAGTTAGGGGAGAACTTGTATTTAATAGCTAAAAATATATGAAGAAAATGAATTATGACATATATGAAGAGCCATATGAGCTCTCGATTAGTAGGTCTAATTATTCTCTGTTATAAGAGAATATTTCGCTAGGGTATGTAAAATACCTACATGAAGCGAAGAGTTGTGAGGAACATGACCATTGCAAATTGTTATCATCTAACCAAGTGACAATAATCGGATTGAGGATCCTTGGACAAGTCAAAAAGTGAAGAATGCCAATAACATGAATAACAAAATAAGGTAATTTTCCTTAACATCTAGATATAGGAAAACAAACTACGTGATAATGATTGCTACAATGTATGATTGAAAAAAAAGGAGGTCATGAAGGTTTGTATGGTAAAGGGAATATACCCAGGAAACGAAGAATAAGGATATCATGAGGTGATATATGGCTCATGATATCATTGAGTCATCTTTGTAAGAAAGTGAATAGAGGTTTGGAGGAGTTGTAGGCCAAAGATCAATAACATATGTCTAAAGAGTTAGAGCAATACATAAACTTGTTATATCATAGTGCACGGTGGAAGAACATTACAAGTAGAAAGAATTCAATGAAAGGAAATAATGAACTCTCACGCACTTCAAAGGTGCTAATGGATTAATAAAACACTCGAGTATGTATGGATGTATGGATGGGTCTTGAAGCATAATTTAGACTTCAAATAAAGATATTCAATGAATTGAAGTGAATTTTAGAGTTGGAAAAGTCCATCGATAGTGAGAGAGGATGGAAGAAGATACCATAATGTGCACATTTAAGGTAGTTGATATCACAAAACCATAAGGGTTGAAAAGTATAGGAAAGGGAAAGTTGAGGAAATATTTTCTAAGTAAAGGTAGCATCCAATGAGGTTGAAACATTTATATGATATAATGGTTAAAAATGTGAATTGACCAAGTTGGAATTGGATGTTGGAATTGGATGTAGCATTGAATAAAGTAAAGAGCATAGTATGTGAAAGATGCCATAGAAGTTTGAGGCAATCCAAACGTAATGAAGGGAAACAAAAAAATATAAAGGATGTTGATGATATTGCTGAAGGAACAAATGAGGAACATGGTCAACAAGGGAACTATGTTAATAAGGAGGGATTTTTTTAACTTTTTTCTTTCCATTATGAACTATTTCTTATGAACTATTTCTTAATATTGATAAAGTTGATATATATGTAATAGATTTAAGGAATAGGAATTTTGGAAATTCTGGATAGATAGAATGAATATGCAATAGAGAGCATACTATGTAGTAGCATATTTCATATAGGACATATTGAGTACATATAACATGTTCATGGACTTAGAGTAGTCTATTGTTATAAATGTAATAAATATGTTATTATGATTGAATGTGGCTAATAATCGTTATGAAACAAAGAAAATGGTTGATAGCGTGGATGAAGATGGTTATGATGCTACTGCAAATGACAATCATCCATATAAATAAAGATGAGGACAATAAAAAGGATAATAAAGAGGTTGGTGAAGGGAACCTATGAGCATATAAAAAACACCAATTGATCAGGTAGGATCAAATAAGTTGATAGAAGCCATGCAGGTATGGCTTAATATGATTATGTTGCATAATTGTTTAAGGGGATTTAGGTAAGAATTCCCTCAACTAAAATTTGATATTTTAATTGATGTGTTATTTTATTTGAATGTAACTATGAGAATGGTATTCCAATGTTGTGGTAAAGGTGGAAATATCCTTGGTATATAAAAGCTAGTTAACTTCACCATGAATTAATGTAAAATAATTGGTTTATCATGTTGTCTTGGCATGATTTAATAGCTAAGGTAGGTTAGGAGATATAATATTGACATGGGAATTAATGCTAGTATATCTAGCCATGTATGAGGCGAAAGTGTGGTTGGACAAGTAAAGACTATATTGTGTACACAAGCATCCAGTGATCTCCCTAGTTGTATTGATGTCTTGGACTAAACCTTCTAGCCAACACCGAAGCACATATTCATAGGGGAAGGGTTCCTAAGGGACTATAGAGAAGAGAAGGGAATTTCCTTCTAGTACTCCTAAGGAACTATTTAGCAGAGAAGGGGTATACATGGTGTTGTGCTGGGATAAAAATGAAGATGTCTAGATGGCTGATCTAGTGTTGGGGAGTTGGCTGGATGATGTGTCGAGGTGTTGTTCAAACCTTCCAATTCAATATGGTGGAATACATGATAAAAAAAATAAGGTATTCTGGAATCAATGAAACAATGCATTGAGTAGGTATGCATGATTAAATGAGAGAGTATGAACTGTAAAATGAAGACATGGATTAAGTACTTGAAATAAAGAACACCTTTACATAGTGTATTGTAAAGGAAATGAATGTGATATTGGATATAAGTAGAAGGAAATGATTTTGAAGAACAAATACATCAAGGACAAATAAAGGTCCAACAAAGATGGAAGACGCGGTGTGGAAAAATACACACAATGGGTTTAAAATTTTTAAGTAAACATGTTTTGATGTAAACAACTTATTGTACATATGCCTAGTGGTGTGTACTGAGGACAATGAAAAGACATGGGGGATAGGAATGTAATACCCCAGTTTTGATCTCCAAAATGTAATGTAATATATATATATATATATATATATATATATATATATATATAGATATAGATATAGATATAGATATAGATATAGATATAGATATAGATATAGATATAGATATAGATATCTGTGTGTGTGTGTGTGTGTGTGTGTGAATCAGGCTATGATATTAATAGTATCGTCGAGTTCCAAGGAATGTAAATGATGTACATTAAAGTTATTAATAAAAAAACACAATGTTGGATACGAGGTGAGGGGGACTAAAATAATCGAGGGCCATGATGCTGGATTACTAAGAGAGGGTGAATTAATAATAGAGAAATACTAATCCTTTTTAACCACAATGTATAAATGTTATTTGTATTTATGATCAATTTACCAATATCATTCAATCATGTGGAGAATAAATAAACCACTAACAATGAGTAATCATGCACATACACATTACACCAATATTTTACATGGAAAGCCAATGTAGGAGAAAACAACGTAATTCTTTTTCTCATGTGCCTTTAAAAATTTCATTCATTAGAAGCACCAACTTCCTTTGTTTTCCAGCTGCAACTGGAAGGAGTTTCTGACCCCCTATTTCTAGGCTACAACCTAAGGGAAGCTCCAACTCCCCAATTCTCTGGATACAACCCGAAGGAGGCTAAAACAATAGGAAGGTGTCTACAACCACCTATCCTTTCCCCGTCCAATTGCCCTGAAATATAAGTGCCAAATGTAGAAACTGAATATGTCACTGTCATAACATGTTCTGTCAATTCTGTCACTGAGAAACCTATCACTATATACTCATAAAACAATATTATCTAATCATATATACCTCAAACACTATACCACAAGTTTGTACCTCGAACCATGGTCTAGAACCTCACTATTATACAACCTGTATATGTACCAATAACTTAAGCAACATACCACAACCAATATCCCTCAAACATGAACTAATACTAAAATTTAGTAGATCTACCTTAGATCAACTCTAAAGCAACACATAAACTTGCAAGAGGTCATCCAACATATTTACAAGGAAAACCCTCAACCAGATTTATATATTCAACACTACACATATAAAAGCCATACCTTTTCCCTCTTCTAGCATTCTATTGTCGCAGTTTTGCTGCCACGATTCTGCTGCCATGAATTTTCTACCATGATTTTTATGCTGCACTTTTTCTGCCATGGTTTCTCTACCACAATTTTTCTGCCACAATTTTTCTCTCATGATTTTTTTGCCGCACTTTTTCTACCACACTTTTCCTACCACGATTTTCCTACAAAATGTTTTTCGTCGCACTTTTTCTACTGCACTTTTCCTACCGTGGTTTTTTTCCGCACTTTTACTGCCGTGATTTTTCTGCCACACTTTTTCTGCCACAAATTTTCTGCCCTACTTTTTCTATATTAATAATACCTTCCCAAATAACCTTTCACAAAATGGATATTCAATGACATTCAATATTTTCTAATGGGAGATCCTTTCCCTCTTATTTATACTTCCATGTAGCATCCTCAAGGGCTTACCTTCTAACCAACTTACCCCACTTTCCTTATTTTATGGCTAACCCACTTCTAACCACTTGTCCACTTCTAGCTCACTTTGCTACAAATAGTAAATTCTCCACTTCTAGTTGCAGCTAAATTATTTTTAATTATTTTCTTATTGCAACAACTTAACCCATGACTAACTCCTAGCCTTACCCACTTGACTAGTCAACTTATTCTAGGATCTTCTAGAATTAATTTGACTTCTTTGACCTTCCAGATAAATCATCAGGGTTCTCCAACTTCACCAGACCATACCTCTCTAACCGTGAAGAGTTATGTGATGTTTCACATATCACCCGAAATGGCATGACATGTACTATACATATAGAATAGTCTTACTTGAAAATGTATTATACTTCATACAATTATACATAAATCAAATAGAAGTCTCTTAAGCATACGATTGGGGCTACCAAAATTTGTTGCCAAACTTTCTTCAAGGGTTGACATCAATGATAACTAACAAAATTAATCAACACTAGTACATTTGGGTCAAATTACGATGGCGCATTCAATGTAATTTCCACTTTATATTTTTAGGAGAACAACAAACAGTGGACTCCCTCAAATGTCATTCCACATGACGTTGCTTTTCCAACGACATAGATATCGTCGTTATTGCGACATTTCATGTGGACACGTGTCATCTCAAATTTGATTGTCCAAACCCCAGATTTGACGTCACTCTTGCCACCTCTAGGACGTCACTCTTTCCACCACCCAGATGTCACTCTTGCCACCTCCAAGATGTCTCTCTTTCCACCTCCCAAACGTCGTTCTTGCCATGTATTGGAGGTGGCAAGAGTGATGTCTTGGAGGTGGAAAGAGAGACGTCTTGGAGGTGGCAAGAGAAACATCTTGGAGGTGGCAAGAGTGACGTCTGAGAGGTGGAAAGAGCGACGTCTTGGAGGTGGCAAGAGAGACATTAAGAGGTATCAGATCCGACGTATTTTCTATGGGAGCGACACTCTTGGAGGTGGCAAGACCAACGTCTTGGAGGTGGAAAGAGAGACATACTGGAGATGGCAAGAGCGACATCCTCGAGGTGTCAAGAGAGACATGATGAGGTATCAGTTCCTATGTGGTTGCTATGGGAGTGAAACTCCAAGACATCGCAATAGCGACTGTGTTGTAGGTCTTTAAAAAAAAATACAATACCAATACTAAGAGGGACAGGTACATTAACCTTTGCTAAGATACTAGCCATATCAATATTTAAATCTATATCATCGGTCTTAGGCAAGGTTGGTTCAGGAGGAGGACTGTAGTGTCCCCAAGGCCGAGCCCCATTGTAAACCAAGTTCTGAAAGGAATTGTGATTATGTTTTATAGGCTGGTGAGCCAAGTTCTTATAATTTGGAGACTTATGTGTTTGTTAGGCCATGGAGCCTAAGTGTTGAAGGCCAGGAGCCTGCTGTTGTACTTGTATGTATGCAGAACATTTAATAAAATATAAACATCGACAGGTGCAGACCGACCATGTTGAATGAGTGAAGGGGGACTAAGAATCCACATAGTGGGCAAGGAATTAGGGGCTGGAAGGTGGGAAAGAGGCTAAGTGTTGAGCTTGGGAGCTAAGCCTAGGGGGCTTAAGCCTGGGAATAATATTTTAATATTATTCCAAAAAGACATGTGCATTTTGTGTTTTATCCTAAGTGTTGGCAAGGGAGGACGTACAAGGGTGATGCGTGTTGGTGGAACGAATGCAGTTCCATGGGTGACAAGTGTCAACCCTGACGCATTCGAATAAACAGCCAGGGTGAGCCGTGAGAAAGGTTCCTCCTCCTCCATTCGACTCTGGGACTGCCAGAAGGTGAACCGGTCTGACTCCTGCAGAGAAACCCTCGTGCATCCTCTAAACCAAAAAGGCATATATCTGTGTTTGTTCCGGGATAGCCGGTACATCCCCTGTCTGAACAGTTTGAACCTACGCTTACCCCTGTGTGGATTGTTTGTCACACATCCTCGACAACCACAGTGTGAGTCTATCCTATGTTGGTGGATTGGGAAATAAGAAGTGAACTGCCATTGTTGAACCTGTTGGAAAGCCCGTGTCTGTTTTCCCCGTGGGTTGTTGTGACCACGCAGTGCTGGACTGTGTGGGGTCTTGTTGGACAGTTTGTACAACACTCTCTCCAGGTGAGAGAGGTGGTTGAAGATTGGAAGAACATGTTGTTGGACCTATAAGTGACTCCCTCTAGGTGAGAGACTACGCAAAGGAAGGAGAGAACTCCTGGAAGGAACCCTGTAGTTGCCACAGAGCCCAAAGACTTCTGGTCTGTCCTGTTCCTGTAACCCAAGGCAAGGGAGATTAGCAGTCGAAGGACTGTCCAGGTGACAAAGAAGGTGTATACTCCTAGGGTGGAACAGGCATGTGGGAAATGAGGGTCGATGGGCAGTGAGCGTGGGAGGTTCCTTGGAGAGAATCCCTTCCTTGTGGTTGTGTCTTGTTTTCCCTGTAACCTCAGCCTAGCCTAGATTTCCTTGGCTTGGGGTGGAGCTTAGTCCCTGCTTGGGGGTGACCCATTGCTGAGTTGATGAGCAGTGTGGTCTAAGGCTGGGAGGTTCGTGGAAGGCCTACACTGGGTTGGTGGATTCTACCACTATTAAAAAGATAAGTATCTGCTTATTGTTTAAATGCATGTGGGTTAAATAACATATGTATGAGTTATGTACAGAGTGGTGTTACACTCTTCTTTTAAGAGCGTTTAAAGCTTAGTCGTAGAAAAGGTGTGCTACAGTTTGGTATGAGAGCCAAGGTTTCAACACTGAGCCTAGATGGGATAGTGGAGCGGTCTTTGGACCAAGAATGCAAGGGAAAATTGGGTCTGGAAGGCCAATTTCGGACCCTGTTTTGGCTCCAAAGTGTTAAGGAGTTACTTGATGAGTTTTTAAGCTCAGGAGGTATAGAGGCGTTATGAAACCGCAGTCAGTGTGGTATATGTCCACAGGGAGAGAGAACTCCACACCAGAAGTGTAGGAGCTTTAGGATTTGTTTAGGAGGGAAGGTGAACCCTCGTGACCGTTAGATCTGGAAAGAGTGCACGGGGTTTAAAGCCCTTTGGAATTGCATAGGAGTGTGGAAATCACAATACACAAAATTCTGAATTAGTTAGGAACCGTCTGAGCCATCAGATCTTGGCTGGAAAACCCGAAAGCCATTGGATCTTTCAAGAGATATCCAAGGGTTAAAACCCCAGTGAATAGGGGTGAAAATCTAAAATAGATCTAGACCGTCCGAACGACGGAGGCCACGTGTCGTGAGATTTCCTATTTCGGGAAATTGGGAATTGCGATATCGGGAGTCCTGGTAACAAGGGATCGAGACTTTCCATGGTGGAAACCCCAGAGTAGTCATGGATCGTCCGATTTGAGAAGGCCACGTGTCGAGAGATTACCCGTTTCAGGAAATCGGGGATCGGGGATTCGGGAGTTCCGTTGACAAGAACTTAGACTCTCGCCTTGATAAGTCCCAACCCGTAATATCGAGATGTTAGCATGTGGCTAAGTCTCGATGAACGAACAATATTCCTTCGGGGAATCTCTGGGTCCGTAACGACCGTTAGATGTGAGGAAGAAATCGACATTTTGGGAGATGGGAGGTGAGAAGAGGTGAACACCTTCGAAACCCGAAATCTTGAAACAATCTACACCGTAGATTGTGGGGAGAAGAACTTGACCGTTGGATCAAGTAAGTTAGTAGACAGTGAATTCGTGATTCGGCAAATGGAAGTTCAATATGTGTGGATGCACGAACTTTCGACAACCAAAACCCCAAAACGCCGAAGGGATCTGGGCCGTATATCTAAGAAAGATATGACCATTGGATTCTTCTAGGAATGGACGTGGACACATGGAGATGTACCACATGCCAGTGGGTCAAGAAGAGAAGCGAGAGAGGTGGGACCTGATGACGTCGTTAAAAAGCAACATGGTCCCTCACTAACGTGCCATGTGCCACCCTAGTTGTGGGTGACCATTGTACTATGTGGGCCTGGAGGGTAATGTAAATCGGAATTTCAGAAGTCGGGGGTTGGAAAGGAAAGCAAGTTTGAAAGCCTCATGGGCCGAAACCCCGAAACCCGAAGTCCCAAAATTCTAAAGTGCCGAAAATGAAATTTTTGAAAACCCAAAAATTGCAGAGCCGAACGAGAGCTCAGAAAACTTATTTGAATCGAAATGTATTTTGTTTTGTTCGTACTGGATTATAAATGTTGAGGATTTTTCCTGAAGGTTTAATGGCCTGACAAAATTCGAATTTAATTGCACAGTGCTTGTGCAGAGTTCAATGGATCTCAAGATTCCAGTTAACCAACGTCGAGTATGGAATGGGAAAAGGTGATGATTGCCTCCGAAACAGGAGATGAACGGGAAGGAAAGGATGTCAATATGGGAGTGGAAGGGTCGAACTCCAATGGGCATGGAAAAGAGAAGGATAAGGAAGGACACATAATGAAAATCATTGAAGGATTTCAAAGAGAGGCCAAGGCTCGCCGAGCTGATAGTCGAAAGCTCATGAAATTCAGGGATCGACAGGGTGAATTAAACTTAAAAATTTTGAAGAGCTGGAGAGAATAGAGAAGAAACTTGAGAAGGGAAAAGACTCAAGTACGACGAAGAGTCACAGAACCCATGGGAGAATAAGTAGGTCGAGGAGTGGTAGCCGACATCTTAGTCGCTCCCAAATACATTCTGACAGGAAGAGACACACTAGTTCAAGCCCATCCCCTACCAGAAAACATTGAAAATCTAGAAAGGAGAAATTGAAGGGAGAGATGAACAAGATTAAGCCTCCAACATTCGATGGAGAACATAAGAAGGAGGAATATGCCCAGACATGGTTTTTTGGCATGAAGAAATACTTCCAACTGTAGAATTATTCCGCCCATGCAGAAGGAAGAATTACAATGTACCAACTGAAAGGAAAAGCATCCATGTGGTGGGATCAGTTTGTGCAGGTGCAACACATCAGAGAGAAAGAGGTCACTTGGAAGGAATTTAAGAGGTATTTCGAGAAGAAATACCTAACTAAAAGATACTATGACATAAATATGAAGGAGTTCTTCGAACTCAAGCTAGGCAACATGACTATTGATGAGTATGAATGAAGTTTCCTAGAACTAGTAAAGTATGTTCCATTCATCAAAGATGAGGCTGTCAAAATTCAAAGATATATGAGTGGACTGCCACCTTCCATGAGTGACAAGATTCAATAAGATGATCCTAAGACCATGGAAGAGACCATAAGAAAGGAGAAATGCTTATATGAACAGCAAGGAGAAAGGCCTATCCTTCGGAAGGTTTGGAATGATCAGAGGAAGTTAAAGAAGGAATAGAGGCAGAAGGGAAACAAGCCTTCCTTTTTCAGAAATAGTCCTTGGGGACAGCCATCTTTTAGAGAGCCCAGGAAAGTTGAAGGGAGTGAGCAGGTGCCAAGACCACCACCTATGGAGTGTTGGGGTTGTCAAGGGAATCATAGGTACAGAGACTGCCCCCACAGAAAAGACAAAGCAAGAACTGCCCATACTGTTCAGTAAGCTAAAACAATGGAGGATATGGGAAGAAAAATGCCGAGGATCTACACAGCTCTAGACAATAAGCAAGCAGAATTTCAATCACACATGATTGAAGTGGAAGGTACGATTAACAACCGACCACTTGTTATTTTAATTGATTCAGGGGCTAGCCATAGTTATGTAGATCCTAGAGTGGTGGAAAGTTTGCATCTAACGAGAAGCAAAAATGACAAGTCTTGGTCAGTGCAGTTGGCCACGGGGACCAAGAGGAAGGTCATTGAATTGGTTAAGTCCTGTTCAGTGGACATGAAAGGAATGAGCACTAAGGCTGAATTGAACATTCTGCCTTTAGGCTCATACGATTGCTTAATTGGGATGGACGGGTTGGACCAACACCATGCCCTTATAGATTGTCGTAACAAGAGGTTCACATGCCTGAACGAAGAGGGAATCAGGTAACAGTCAAAGGAATTCCCAGAGCCGTGGCTATGAGGGAAATATCAGCCATGCAGCTGAAGAACTGTTATTGAAAAGGCTGTCAATTATATGCAGCTCGGGTGGAAGAAGCATCTCGAGATGTAATATCGAATCTGGAAGATCATGAAGTACTCAAAGAGTTCAAGGATGTATTTCAGGAGGTACTTGGACTACCTCCGAGGAGGGACATCAATTTTTCTATAAATTTGATGCCTGGAACAACTCCAGTTTCGAAGGCTCCTTATAGGATGAGTACGCTAGAGCTGAAAGAGTTGCAATTGCAGCTCAAAGAGATACTAAAGAAAGGTTACATTCACCCCAATGTGTCATCGTGGGGAGCCCCGGTCCTATTCGTGAAGAAGAAAGATGGGACATTGAGGATGTGCATTGATTTTCGACAGTTGAATAAGGTTACTGTCAAGAACAAGTATCCTTTGCCAAGGATTGATGATCTTTTTGATCAGTTGAAGGATGCGAAAATATTTTCGAAAATAGATCTCCGATTAGGATATCGCCGAGTCAGAATAAAGGATGAGGACATTAGAAAGACCGCCTTTAGAACAAGGTACAGTCATTATGAGTTCACGGTGGTGCCGTTTGGACTGTCCAACACGCCTGCTGTTTTCATGTGCTTAATGAATGGAGTGTTTAGAAATTATTTGGGCAAGTTTGTCATAGTCTTCCTAGATGATATCTTGGTGTATTCCAAGACAAAGGAAGAACATGACCAACACCTGAGAATGGTGCTGCAAGTGTTGAGAGAACACCAGCTATACACAAAACTGAGTAAGTGCTCATTTTACCAAAGGCAGATCCATTACTTGGGACACATTATATCTGAAGAAGGGATCACTGTGGATCCTGAAAAGGTAGAGGACATTCGAGAATGGCCAGCGCCAAGGAATGTGGCAGAAGTTAGATATTTTATGGGTCTAGCAGGCTACTATAGGAGGTTTATAGCTGGATTCTCAAAGATAGCTCATTCTATCACTTCCTTGCAAAGGAAGGAGAAGAAGTTCTAGTGGACTAAAGAATGTGAGAGCAGCTTCCATCAATTGAAGCAGCGGCTAACTAGTGCTCCGATCCTGAAGATTGTAGATCCAAACAAGGATTACGTAGTGTGCACAGATGCATGTAAGGAGGGGCTGGGAGGAGTTCTCAGCCAAGAGGAATTTGTAGTTTGTTATGAATCTCGAGTTGAAGGAACATGAGAAGAATTATTCCACTCACGATTTAGAGCTGGCATCAATCGTCCACGCATTGAGGAAATGGAGGCATTACCTCATGGGCAAGAGATTCAAGTTGAGAACATACCATAACGGTCTGAAGTATTTATTTGATCAGCCGACCTTAAATGCCAGGCAAATCATATGGCTGGAGTTTTTGTGCGAATATGACTTTGATATCAAGCATATCAAAGGGAAAGAAAATAAGGTGGCTGATGCACTCAGTAGAAAAGTGCACGAATTACATGCTGCAGCCATTAGCATGTACCGGATTGAGATGAAAGACGGAATTTTGGAAGCTGCAAATACTGATTTGCAGTACAAAGGTCTTGTAGCAAAGCTACAACAGTGTGAAGAACCACAACCCAAGGAAGGTTAAACCATGGGAGATGATGGTTTACTTTTGTATAAAAATAGAGTGTATGTACCTAATGTCCGAGAATTGAAGCTGGCAATTCTAAAGGAGATGCATAACATGGCTTATGCTGGACATCCTGGATATCAGAAGACTGTGGCAGAAGTCAAAAGCCATTATTTTTGGCCGGGTTTGAAGAAATAAATCGTGGAATACATCGCCAGATGTATGGAGTGCCAAAAGGTTAAGGCTGAGCACAGGCACCCAGCAGGGTTGCTACAACCTTTACCTATTCCTGAAGGGAAATGGGACGTGGTAACGATGGATTTTATCACCGGACTACCTAGAACAAGCAAGAAACATGATTCAATCATGGTGGTGGTGGACAAGCTTACTAAAGCTGCCCATTTTATTCCACTGAAAACCACCCACAGAGCAACTGATGTTGCTAATATATTTTTAAAAGAAGTTGCACGCTTGCATGGAATTCCTAAGACAATTGTGTGTGATAGGGAACCAAAATTCACTTTGAATTTCTGGAAAGGATTGTTCAAAGGATTCAGAACAAATCTGAACTTTAGTACAACATATCATCCCGAGTCTGATGGACAGACAGAGAGAGTGAACAGAGTAATAGAAGACATGTTGAGAATGTATTTGATGGATAAACCATCAAGGTGGGAAGACTACCTGCATTTGGTAGAATTCGCCTACAATAATGGGTATCATGTGTCATTGAATATGAGCCCATTCGAAGCACTTTATGGAAGAAAGTGCAACACTCTAGTGAGCTGGGATAATCCAACTGACAGAGTAGTAGTTGGGCCTGAACTGCTCAAAGATATGGAAGACCAAATGATAAGAATTAAACATAATCTAAAAGCTGCCCAGGATAGGCAGAAAAGTTACGCTGATAGTAACAGAACCCATAGAGAACTCAAAGTGGGTGACTATGTTTTCCTGAAAGTGAAAACTAACAGGAGTTCCCTAAAGCTGGGAAGTTGCACCAAGTTGGCAACAAGATTTTGTGGGCCATTTGAGATCCTAGAAAGGATTCGGTCGGTTGCATACATGCTTGCATTACCTGCATCTATGACTGTACATAATGTGTTTCATGTTTCACTACTTAAGAAATATGTACCTGATGCTAATCATGTTATCGATTGGAATATGATTCAGGTGGAACTAGAAGGTGTCCTGCAAGTGCATCCTGTACGCATGTTGGACAGGAAAAGAAAACAACTCCGAAATCGAGTCATAGAGCTTGTAAAGGTCCAGTGGACTTGGTACGGTCCTGAGGACGTGACATGGGAGCATGAAGAGGTTATGCGAGCAGAGTACCCGCATCTTTTTGAAGATTTTGAAAGGCTTGTAGAGACAGTCTAAGTTGCACTGAGGACAGTGCAAAAATAAGGGGAGGGGGATTGTAGTGTCCCCAAGGCCGAGGCCCATTGTAAACCAAGTTCTGAAACAAATTGTGATTATTTTTTATAGGCTGGTGAACCAATTTCTTATAAGCTAGAGACTTATGTGTTTGTTAGGCCAGGGAGCCTAAGTGTTGAAGGCCAGGAGCCTGCTGTTGTACTTGTATGTATGCAGAACATTTAATAAAATATAAACACCACCAGGTGCAAACCGACCACGATGAATGAGTGAAGGGGTACTAACCATCCACATAATGGGAAAAGAATTAGGGGTTGGAAGGTGGGAAAGGGGCTAAGTGTTGAGCCTGGGGGCTAAGCCTAGGGGGCTAAGCCTAGGGGGCTTAAGCCTGGGAATAATATTTTAATATTATTCCAAAAAGACATGTGCATTTTGTTTTTTATCCTAAGTGTTGGCAAGGGAGGACGTACAAGGGTGATGCGTGCTGGTGGAATGCATGCAGTTCCATGGGTGACAAGTGTCAAACCTGACGCATGCGAATAAATGGCCAGGGTGAGCCATGAGAAAGGTTCCTCCTCCTCCATTCGACTCTAGGACTGCCAGAAGGTGAACTGGTCTAACTCCTATAGAGAAACCCTCATGCATCCTCTGAACCGAAAAGGCGTATATCTGTGTTTGTTCCAGGATAGCCGGTACATCCCCTGTCTGAATAGTTCAAACCTGCGTTTACTCCTGCATGGATTGTTTGTCACGCATCCCCGACAACCAGAGCGTGAGTCTATCCTATGTTGGAGGATTGGGAAATAAGAAGTGACCTGCCATTGTTGAACCTGTTGGAAAGCCTATGTCTGTTTTCCCCATGGGTTGTTGTGACCACACAGTGATGGAATGTGTGGGGTCTTGTTGGCCATTTTGTACAACACTCTCTCCAGGTGAGAGAGGTGGTTGAAGATTGGAAGAACAGGTTGTTGGACCTGTGAGTGACTCCCTCCAGGTGAGAGAGTGTGCAGAGGAAGGAGAGAACTTCTGGAAGGAACCCTGTAGCTGCCACAAAGCCCAGAGACTTTCGATCCAACCTGTTCCTATAACCCAAGGCAAGGGAGATTAGCAGTCGAAGGACTGTCCAGGTGACAGAGAATGTGTATACTTCTGGGGTGGAACAGGCATGTGGGGAATGAGGGTCTGTGGGCAGTGAGCGTGGGAGGTTCCTTGGAGAGAATCCCTTCCTTGTGGTTGTGTGTTGTTTTCCCTGTAACCTCAACCTAGCCTAGATTTCCTTGCCTTGGGGTGGAGCTTAGTCCCAGCTTGGGGGTGACCCATTGCTGAGCTGATGAGCAGTGCGGTCTAAGGCTGGGAGGTTCATGGAAGGCCTGCACTTGGTTGGTGGATTCTACCACTATTAAAAAGATAAGTATTTGTTTATGTTTTAATCATGTTTTTGCATGACTCTACTGCTTATGTTATCATGATTTCTGCTGTGTATATGAATTAATATGAAAAGCTAATTGCTTGCTGATTATGGTAGTAATTCATATGAATACTCTGTGTTGAATGTGTTTATTGTTTAAATTCTTGTGGGTTAAATAACATCTATATGAGTTATATACAAAGTGGTGTTATAGTCTTCTTTTAAGAGAGATTAAACCTTAGTAGCAGAAAAGGTGCGCTACAGTGACTAACTTCCAATGGTAAAGGGGGTCTTGTCTACTGAGGTTTAGGATCACTAGGATATGTATTGGGTGTGTTATCACACGAACTCACAATTGTTGAGCTAAACTATGAAAGATCAAGTGCAATCATGCGTAATTTAGAGGGAAGGCCCCTGTCACCTCACCAACCCTCTTTCACTTCAATCCATCTTTCCTCCGACTGAAGGGGGTTTCCCTCAATTAATATTGCGAGGAATTAGGCCAAGGAATATCAATGTGGAGAGTGAAGTCTGAAAAAAATGTGTTTGGGTAGCTTTAGTATATTGAATAAAGTACTTTGAGGTCTCAATATGAATGTCTTTTCATTGGGTAGATGGATTTAATCTAGTGCTTCAATGGAGACCGAGGGAAAAACAAGACTTAAAAGTCTATCATAGGATTATCACCTCATAAGCTTCGGTCAACCTCCTAGGAGAGAAAACCCCAGATTTTATCCCCTCATAAACACTGGGTGTCATCCTATCCCTTCAAGAGCTACTAGCAAAAGATAAAGACAACTATGCTTTAAACCCTAGGGGGATAGCTACTTCTAACCCCTATAAATAAAACCTAGCAAGGAAAATCCTTAAGGGGATATCCACTCCTAACCATTAAGGAAAATCTTGAATGCTTCAATGAGTTAAGATGGATAAAACAAGGGAAGGGAATGATCACTCTCAATCCTTCCTTAGGGTTTCAATATTGTTCAAGGAGACAAAGTTAATATGCAAATATTACTCTAATAGAGCATTCACCAAGATATCCCAAGAAACATAACATGCAACATAATGAAAACGCTAAAGATAAGGTACATAACATTAAGAAAACCCATTTTCACGAAAAATCCACCAAAAATAAAGGGAAAACATCCACTAGATCAATCTCCAAAAAATGTGCCTAAGTATAACACAAGATGCTTCAACAAATTTTTCTCAAATGAGGGGAAACGAGGGGCTTTGGTGCAACATATTGCCTCTAAAGTCCTTTCAATGCTCTCTTTTCTGCTCAAAATCAGCTATACAATCTTCAATTATTCTTCAAGTGGGCTAGGGTTTCCATCACCAAGTGTGTAACAAAGACCCAACATATTCCTTCACATGTGGTAATGTGGGCTTCAAAATGAGATAACGTTGTATCACAATCAAGAGCCCACAAAACCATCCAAGGAATTACCTTCTTTACCAGTTAAGCAAACAAAGAACCATTATCCATTTACACATGGGCGTAAGAGATTCAACACAAGCACATAACCTTCCTCAAGGGGTTGGCCCTAAATTTCTCTTCCACATGAAACCCTAGTCCATATGTAAGCTATTAGAAGAGATGCATGTAATAGAATAGTTCTTAATTGAACATGCGTTCAAAGACACTGAAGATGGATAATTATTGAATACTACTATGGATGTTGAAGATGATAAATCGATAAGGACTTGGCAAAAAGATGGCAGACAGTTTGAAGACAAAAGGAAATTGCATATTGCAGAAGAAGGAATAGAAAAGAGGGATGAATATAGCCTTATTTTAGGATCAAACAAGGGTATATATAGAGTGCAAACACTTGAGGTAATGGGATTATCTCTTCAAATTTTATTCATTGATTATGAACCTGTATTGATAGTTAATGGGCAAGAAATTGTGTTGAAAGGACATAAAGGAGCACTAATGGAAAGGAATCTTAGTAAAGGTTTCATTATGGAAGATGGTAGAACAAATATTCATAAGGAGAATTCAGTCCAAGGAGGTACAACTAGTCTAGTAGCACTTAAGACTTCAAAAACATGCAGTCTCTATGGCCCCTTACTCGATGAAACTAACTTCCACTCTAGTGAAAAAAGGTCTCCTTTTCTAGTGAAAGAAGATCTCCTTTCCCGGTGTCGGTCGATACAAGAGCTAGGCTCTACGATGTCGTTACCATAGAGACTAGTTATAATATTTGCATATCTAAGTTTTCACTGCTTTGTTCTCAGGGCTCAGCCCCATTATGAACTACTCTTCCCTAATAACTACTATAATGCGAAGAACTGGGATGTATACAATACTTAACTGCTCTATCACCCTCTGATTACCATTATATACATACATACATACATACATACATACATACATACATACATACATACATACATATATATATATATATATATATATATATATATATATGAGAGCTTCGCAGGGACTACTCAATTTGACGACGACGGACGATCCACCCATAGGGGGTTTACTGCACAAGGCTTCTGCAGAGGGTGGGTACCCCAACGAATATAAGATTATCAGCTCTGCACAACATAGGGATTATCATGCTTTCGGGAAGAACATGAAATAGTGAAAGATCCAACATGAGAGACACAACAATCATGAGAAATTCGCAAATTGAAAATGCTATAACCACTAGTACATATGACCAAATTTGCAACGTTTTTTTGTTGATATTGCCACAATTATCCGTTGCAATTTCCATGAAAGCCGAGATTTTTTTTTTCGGAATAATTTCATCACTATATCCACGATCCAGGTGTGTATGGAAACATCAGCTAAATTATCTCTCCACGTGTCACCACCTTCAATATCGGTTAGCCCTATGCATCGTCGCAATTACGATGAACTATAGTCACAATAACAACGAAGAAATGTGGCAATTATGACGAAACTTCATTGCAATTGGGACGAAACGTTATGCCAAGCCAATAACATACGACACAACTACTGAATGTGTGACAAAAGTCTGTCGCAACTTGCGACAAAAATCCATGGTAATATCGATGAGTGCAATATATCAAAACGAAAATTATGACACACATGTTGTATATGCGACGAATATTCGTGGCAAATTGTGACGAAGTTTCGTTGCTATAACAACGGTTGTGGTAAAATAGTAAAAATTTTCCGACGAACTTGCATCGATATTGTAACAATGACTTTAGGTTTAAAATAAAAAAATTACATGAAATATGGTATACCATATTGTATGCCATATTACAATGTAATATGGTAATGTCATATTACATTGTAATATGGCATTACTATTACATTGTAATATTGTAATATTGTAATATATTGTAATATATATATCCCCTACAAATAATCAAGGTACTAATCAACCAAATATTGTCATCATGTGTTATCATGAAGTTGGATTAGAAGTAAGGATACCAATATGACAATATACACAAAGAATAATTTGGAATATTACTTTCAAAAAAACACATGGATTGCATGAGTGAGTCATTATGCAATTTATATTACACAATACTAT
>ML779562.1:49476-63915 GCA_009831015.1 Picea engelmannii
AACTACAAGTAAACCAAAATTATATTTAAAATATGATCTACAAGTAAACCAAAACACCACATGGAACTTGGCATATGTATCAATATCTACATATTCATGAGGATTGTGAACTTTTACTAGTATAAAGACTACTTTTAAAAACATGTCAAAACACTTACCTTTTCATTGTTCTTTCACCAGATCCATTAGCCCATACAACTTGATAAGAGTTGTCAACGAGATGCATTTCGATCACCAAGACCTACATGAATCATAAAAGACAAATTTTTTGTATGAGTAAATAATTTATAATAAGCAAATAAGCATGCATTTAGTTATGTAAAATACTCTAGAAAAAAATTAAGTTGACGCATACCTTAATGAACTTCTCTTTGTTTCGAGAATAGGTTATTCTGTACTAAACAAGGTCAACCACGTGAAGGTGGAAGCTCATATGGCCCCTCCCCCCCTCAAATCGCTCTCAATTTCCCATACACAACAAATGATTTTCTCTATATAGAAAACATATATACATTAATGCATAACTAGGATAGTTAAGGTCATGAACATATAAACATCGATAAAGATCCAAAAAAAGGTCATGAAATTATACATCTAATTTTTCTTTGATTTACATTTTTTTACATTCATAAAACTAACAATTGGGATATCATCATCATCCAAGGACATTGTATTTCATGTGCCCTGTCCTTCTATTGTTTGTGTGCTCTCAGGTACCATACTTCTGGTACATTGCTGAGAAGGGTTAGCTGACATTTGTTCAAGGATGTGAACTGGAACAACAAAAATGATCATATCGATATGATGAAATATAATTGAAATAACTAATTCATTGTTTTGATTAACATTACAATATTGTTCTTTACCTGTCTCTATAGTTGGGACAGTTGGTGCGTTAATTTCCTATCCACTTGGTTTCTCTTCCATTTCACCCTCCTGAGCTAAATGCTCTTCAATTTTGAGAAGATAATATATAAGTATGCATCAGGAAATAAATATCTACAATCACAGTAAATATTTATGTTGGCAAATATTTAACAGACAACGAATGCCTGTCATTGATGGAAAGTACAACAATGAAGATGGAAAAGGTATAGGAAGTTTGTAATCGACAGGCAAACATAATATAAGTTCAGGAAGGTTGAATGATTGAAGGCGAATGTTCAAAGGTAACGCAACATTGATTGAGTGATCGAAGACCTGTAAAGTTTGAGAAGAATCTTTGATCGTTGGATTCCATTCAAAATTCCCGAAAGAATGAGGCTTGTCAGATCTGAATGAAGACAAGAAGAGATCGTTGAAGAGGAGGAAAAATATCAGCTGTTAGATCCAAGTGTAGGATCCGACCATCGTTGAATCTAGAAGAACCCACATGTCCTTTAAGGTACAAGGAGAAGAAGGCGTAATTGCGATATGAGAAATCGCGATGCAATCTGAGCTGTCAGAGGTTTGATCTGGACTGTTGATTCCATTCCTTGTCGGAGTTTCGGGGATCGAGAGTTGGACATGTCAAATATTATTAACATCAGGAATCCTGATATCGCGATATGCGAAATCACGATGTAATCTGAGCCATCATATTAAGGTTTGATCTGGACTGTTGATTCGACCCCATTTTGGAGTTTTGTGAATCGGGACTTTGAAGTGACAAAAACACTGGACATCAAGGATGTCGAAATTGAGATTTAATCGCAGTCGTTGAATAGCGATCAGATCTAGACCGTTGATCTAACTGCATATCAGAGTTTCGTGAATCACAACATCAAGAGGCAAAGAACCCAATGCAACAAGAATGCAGAAATTGCAAAATCGTGATTCAATCATAGTCGTTGAATCAAGATCAGATCTGTACCATTGATCTAACTCCATATCGGAGTTTCGTGAATCGCAACATGGAGAGGCAAAGAACCCAATGTATCAAGAATGTCAAAATCGCGAAATCACGATTCAATCATAGCCGTTGAATCAAGACCATATCTGGACCATGGAATCATAGAACATGTGGCAAGTGATCAAAATTTCGCTGACTTGGGGTCAACGAAGCATAGTGTCAAAAATCACGAAACGAGAAATCGCAAAAGCGCTTTTTGCATAGGCGCTTGGTTATGACCATAGTCATATTCAAGAAGGAGCTAGTGCAGAAAAGTTATGTATCAAAATTTCGTAGATCAGGATTTGTATGTGACAAGAACATTGAACATCAGGAGTGTCGAAATCGAGATATGCAAAATTGCAAAATGATCTAAACCATCAGATCAAGTGTTTATTGGAGGGTTACTGTTCTCTCTCATAGTTAACTCCTCAGTTACGAATCTGTTAGTGAAACAGATTCATGATTACGAATATGTTGGTGTTTTAGTTGTTGAGACAATTGTTTTCTTTTTGCCTAAGGAGATGGGAAGTTGAACCGCCATGAGTGTGTATAAAAGAAAATGAGACAAACAACGTGATGTTGGTTGTTTTGTATGAGAAGAGAATAAAACTGTAAGAAAGGGAAAATCAGACTGTGCAGAGTGAGATGGAGAATATGCACAGTGTGATATGAAACTCAGAGAAGAATAAAAGATGATAAAGAGAATTTGAAGCAAAGCAGAATGACAGAACAAGTTTATGCAGAGAAGACCTGCTGAACAGACAGAGGAAGAGAAGAACAGAAGAACAATTTGTAGAAGACTAGATTTACAGAACAAAAGAAAGATTGGTAAGAATTGATTTATCTGCATAGTTGACAGCTTATTTATTCATTCATATTCTAGGGAGGTTGGGAGGTGCTTGGGAGGATTGTTGTCCTCAGAGGTTCAAGTGGGAGCTTGAACACAGGAAGTTGTATCTTCCATCTAGTTGCAGCCAGAGAAACCAGGGTGGTAGGGTGGTGCAAGAGAGAACAAGTGTTCTCTGTTATACAGGTTGGAGCCTGTGTAACTAGAAGTTGGTGCTTCCATCCAGTTGGTGCTAGAACATATAGGGAGTTGGTGCTTCCTTCTAGTGGGTGCTAGAGAAACCAGGAAGTTGGTGCTTTCTTCTAGTGGGTGCTAGAGAAACCAGAGAGTTGGTGCTCTCAAACAAGTTGCATCTTGCAAAAACAAAGGTAGCAACCTCACATTGAGTTGGTGCTCAATTAAAGATGATGTACAGAACTTAAAAGACTCCCTATCATTTCGAAGAAGAAGAGGTTTTCTTGCTTTATGGGTTTCCTCGTGAAACTCTGTCTCTGTGTATACCTTATATGTGATTGATGCTTTTTACTTTTACTGTCCATATGTTGTATAATGTTGATGATCACTTGAAGAAAGATTAAGAATATTTTAACAGGCTTATCATTGTTTAATCTCAAAGACAACTAATTCACCTCCCCCTCTCAGTTGTATTAGTAATTTCAACAATTGGTATCAGAGAGGGTTCCTTTTATTTAAAGGTAGATCTGTAAGCTTAAACATGACAAGTCATGAAGGAAGTTCAACCTCTAAGTGCCCTCTGCTTGATGGAATAAATTTTGCCTTCTGGAAGATTAGAATGAGAACATACTTAATGGCCTTGGGTGCTGATGTTTGGGATGTAGTAGAGACTGGATATACAAATCCTGTTGTGCTAGCCTCCAAGGATGATAAGTTAGAGTTTTGTTTTAATGCTAAGGAGATGAATGGTATCTTGAATGGACTTGTTGAAGCTGAGTTTGTAAAGGTGATGCATCTTGATACTGCCAAAGCAATGTGTGATAAACTTATTAACAGTTATGAAGGAAATGAGAAAGTAAAAGATGCCAAACTTCAAACATACAGATTGAAATTTGAAAAACTAAAGATGAATGAAGATGAAACAATTAGCAAGTATTTTTTAAGAGTTGAAGAAATTGTAAATGCCATGAAGGGTCTTGGTGAGAAGTTTGATGACTCACTCTGAGTTCAGAAGATTTTAAGATCTCTTCCTGATAAATTTAATCCAGAAGTCTCTGCAATAGAAGAATTAAATGATCTTAAAACTCTGTCCATTGATCAACTTCTAGGAACTCTAACTGCATATGAAATGAGAATTAACAAAGACAAATCTAGTACTAGAGAAGCATCTTTTAAACTAGACAAGAATATTGATTCATAATTAGATGATATTGAGGCAAAATTTGTAAGAAGGTTAAAGAAAGGATCAGGAACATATCAAGGGAAGTTGCCCTTCAAATGCTTTAATTGTGGTAAGATAGGTCATTTTTCATCTAAGTGTCCCCATTAGAAAAAGGACTAGAAATCTGATGATGAAAATAAGTACAAATACAAGAAATATAATAAGAAGAAAAGTTTGGTTGCAAATAATGACAATTCCTCAGAAGACACTGATAGTGACTCATCTTGTGAAGATAAGGCAAATGACTTCATGCTTATGGCCAAGGAGGATTATGATAATAAAAGCACAAGCAATGATGAGAATGATGAAGAAGCTATGGTTGATTTGGAAGGAGAAATGATCAGTGCATTGGAAGAAATCGATAGACTCATAACTAGGAACAGAAAGAAAAAACAATTGTTAACACATTTGGAGAAAGACAGTAAAAAAATTGATGAAGACTTTGCTCTGCTGAAAGTGGAATTAGAAGAGGTAAAGAAAATAGAAGACATATTGAAACAACAATTGTCAGAGAAGAAAGTCACATGTGAAACCTTAGAAGAAGAAATAGTAAAAACTAGAAAAGAAATGGAGAAAATTAAAGGATTGTATCATCAAAATCTGCCAAGTATTAAAGCCTCAGAAGAATTAACCTCCATTCTAAATCAACAAAGAAATTCAAAGTTGAAATCTGGATTGGGATATGAAGAAGGATCAAGTAGTGATCATCCAAGTAATACAGAATCTATCAAGTTTGTCAAATCTTCAAACAATGACAACAGTCACTCTACAGAAACAAAGAAGGAAATTTAGCCACCAAGAAGAAATGAAAGAAAAATTCCCAGAACTGAATTTGTAGACCAGAAAGATTATTGGCATGACATAAGTCGACCTCCTCAAAGAAGACAGTTTTTTTCAAGGTACAAAGATTTTTTCTATCGCTATTGTTTTCTCTGCTCTAATTTTGGTCACAAAGATATAAACTGTTCTTTAAGATTTAGATATGAAGAATCAAGATATTCAATGAATAACTATCTTCCACAACAAAGATTGAAACAACCAAGCAACAAACAATCACAGATTATAAATCATGTGATGACTAGGAGAAGGACACAGGTGAAACACAACAATAGATATGTGCATAACAATCGTTATGATCTTTTATTTAGTGAACCAGAATGTTACAACTGTCATAATTATGGTCATAAAGCTGCAGACTGTCGCTTAAGGAAATACAATTCAGATTTGATCCCCACTACTGAAAATGTCAAAGTCTGGAAGAAGAAAGTAGATGACAAGTGTGGACTAGTGCTATCAGCCCAAAAGAAAAAGAATCCCTGGTATATTGACAGTGGATGCTCCAAACACATGACTCGAGACAGAAGTAAGTTTCTAACTCTAAGTGATAGCAAATCAGGGAATGTAACTTTTGGAAATGATGCACATGGAAAGATAAAAGGTAAAGGAATTGTAAATTTGTGTAACGGAAAAGTAAAAGCTCAAGATGTGTTGCTTGTAGAAAATTTGAAACATAATCTTCTTAGCGTAAGTCAAGTCTGTGACCGAGGGTGTGAAGTTGTTTTTACCTCTAAAGACTGTAGAATAAAAACTGTCGATTCAGGTCAGCTAGTTGCAAAAGGTATAAGAACAGAAAACGATGTCTATGTTTTAAAAGAAAAAGAAGAAGAATGAAAATTAAGCAAATATGATGAAAGTTGGTTGTGGCATAGGAGACTTGGTCACCTAAATTTTGATCACATAATCAAACTCAAAAACAATGGGGTGGTAAAAGATCTTCCGAAGATATTAAAGCCATATGACTCTGTTTGTAAATCCTGTCAGAAAGGAAAGCTTACTCGCACTCAGTTCAAATCTAAAAACTTTCCTTCAATAGAAAAACCTCTCCGGTTAGTACATATGGATCTATGTGGACCATCAAGAAAAAAAGGTACATGAAAAGAAAATTACTTTATGTTGATTATTGATGACTATTCTAGACTAACTTGGGTTGCCTTTTTGAAATAAAAATCTGAAGCATTTGAAAAATTCAAAGTATTTAAGGCTCTGATTGAGAATCAAACAGGAAAAAGATTAAAGGCAGTAAGATCTGATAGAGGGGGAAAGTTTAGTTCTGGGAAATTCAAAGAGTTCTGTGATAAACATGAGATCAAAAGAGAGTACACGATTCCAAGGACTCCACATCAAAATGGAGTTGTTGAGAGGTAGAATAGGTCAGTACAACAAATGGCACAATCAATGATGAATGAAAGGAACATACCTCAGACATTTTGGCTGGAAGCAATTCATACAACCGTTCATATTCTTAACAAAGCTCATCTCAGACCACACAGTGACAAGACCCCTTATGAACTTTGGTTTGGAAGACCTGCTTCAATCAAGCATTTTAAAGTTTTCAGGAGTACATGTTATATCAAGAATGATGATGAAAATATTGGCAAATATGATGAAAGGGATGATGAAGGTATCTTCTTGGGTTATGCTACAAATAGTAAAGGGTACAAATGCTACAATAAGAGACTGCACAAACTAGTTGATTGTATAGATATAAAAGTTGATGAAGAAATCCCAGTCAGAAATGTAAGTAGTGTTGAACCAAGAACATAAGATACAATTGAAGATGAAGATGAACAGGTCCAAGGATCAGAAAGAGAAGATTCTAGATCAGATGAAGATATGAATATTCAAACTGATACAAATAAGAAGAAAGAAGAAAAATCACCTCTTGGAATTATTAGAAAGAATCATCCTGAAAATCAGATAATTGGGGATATAAATGAAGGAGTTCAGACAAGAAGGAAATTGATTAAAGACTCAGAACAATCTCATGGTGCCTTTTTATCTATGATTGAACCTTAAAATTTTGAGGAAGCTAGCCAGGAAGATAATTGGATTAGAGCAATGAATGAAGAGCTAGATCAGATTGAGAAGAACAATACTTGGGAGCTTGTCCCTAGACCTGAAGATAAGAATGTAATAGGTTCCAAATGGGTGTTCAAAAACAATATGAATGAAAAAGGACAAGTTGTTAGAAATAAAGCCAGATTGGTCTGCAAGGGAAATGCACAAATTGAAGGTCAGGACTTTGATGAAACTTTTGCACCAGTGGCAAGATTGGAAGCTATCAGAATATTTCTTGCTTATTCATGTCATAAGAATTTCAAAGTTTATCAGATGGATATTAAGTCAGCATTTCTTAATGGAGATCTAGAGGAAGAAGTATATATGGAACAACCTGAAGGATTCTCTTTGACTGATAATCCTAATTATGTTTGTAAGCTGAAGAAGTTCTTATATGGACTAAAACAAGAACCACAAGCTTGGTATTATAGACTGGACAAATTTCTACAAGAAAAATGGTTCAAGAAAGGTACTGTTAACACTAACCTTTACATTAAGTCTGAAGGTGATAATTTACTAGTTGTTTTGGTTTATGTAGATGATATTATTTTTGGCTGTACTAATGAATCATCTGTCCAGTGGTTTTCTAATTCTATGCAAACAGAATTTGAAATGTTCATGATAGGATAACTGTCATACTTTCTAGGCCTACAAGTAAAACAAAGCTCTGAAGGAATTTTTATTTCACAAGAAAAATATTTGAAAGAGATGTTGAAGAAATTTCAGATGGAAGATTCCTCTATAGCTAGCACACCTATGGTGGTTGGTTGTAAGTTGAGTAAAGATGATATCTCACCAGATGATCAAAGGACATATTTCTCTATGATAGGCAGTCTTCTGTACAACACAACATCCCGTCCTGATATAATGCAAGATGTTGGAATGGTAGGTCATTTTCAATGTACTCCTAAACAAAGTCATTTGGTAGCTATCAAAAGGATATTTAAATACTTGAAGGGAACAATGACTTATGGTCTGTGGTATCCTAGAAATCAGAATTTCCAGTTAACTAGTTATTTAGATGCAGACTGGGAAAACTATGTTGATGAGAGAAAAAACACCAGTGGAGGAGAATTCTTTCTGGGTGACTCATTAGTTGCATGGCTTAGTAAAATGCAAGGATCCATTTCATTATCCACTAGAGAGGCAGAATACATTGCTGCTGCTACTTGATGCACACAAATTTTATGGATGATACAAACTCTTGTAGATCTGAAGGTAACTTACATTGATCCTATTCCAATTCATTGTGATAACACCAGTTCCATTAGTGTCTCCAAGAATCCTGTTCTTCATTCCAAGACTAAGCATATTCCAATAAAGTACCATTTTCTTAGAGAACAAGTTACAAACATAATTGTTCAGTTGAATTATATACCTTCTACAGAACAAATTGTTGATATCTTTACTAAACCATTAGCATCAACCCCTTTTGGATATCTTCTTCAAAAGTTGGGGGTTATAATCTCTCGAGTCTAATCTGTTCACCTGGTCAGGGGGAGTACTTATTGAATATCTGGTGTATTTCCAAGATGCTTATAGTCAATAGGGGGAGTATGTTTTGCAATAGATCAGGGGAAGAATGTTTCTTCTTTGACATTGATGTCAAAGGGGGAGAAAAGAGTTCGGGAGAGAAGATCCAAATGCATGTGGTTTCTTATATTGCCATCAATGCCAAAGGGGGATATTGTTGGCAAATATTTAACAGACAACGAATTGCATAAGTACAGGAAGAGAGAATTGCATAAGTACAAGAAGAATGTATAGAGGATTGTTGGCAAATATTTAACAGACAACGAATGCTTGTCATTGATGGAAAGTACAACAGTGAAGATGGCAAAGGTATAGGAAGTTTGTAATCAACAAGAAAACAAAAGATAAGTTCAAGAAGGTTGAATGATTGAAGGTGAATGTTCGAAGGCAACGCAACATTGATTGAGTGATCGAAGACCCGTAAAGTTTGAGAAGAATCTCTGATCGTTGGATTCCATTCAAAATTCCCGAAAAAACAAGGGTTGTCAGATCTGAATGAAGAGAAGAAGATATCGTTGAAGAGGAGGACAAATCTCAGCCATTAGATCCAAGTGTATGATCCGACCATCGTTGAATCTAGAAGAACCCACACGTCCTTTAAGGTACAAGGAGAAGCAGGTATAATCGCGATATGCGAAATCGCGATGCAATCTAAGCCGTCAGAGGTTTGATATGGACCATTGATTCTAGTCCTTGTTGGAGTTTCAGGGATCGAGAGTTGGACATGTCAAAGATTATTAACATCAGGAATCCCGATATAGCGATATGCAAAATCGCGATGTAATCTAAGTCGTCAGATTAAGGTTTGATCTGGATTGTTGATCCGACCCCATGTCAGAGGTTCGTGAATCGGGACTTTGAAGTGACAAAAAAACTGGACATCAAGGATGTCGAAATCACGATATGAAAAATCGTGATTTAATCGCAGTCGTTGAATAGCGATCAAATCTAGATCGTTGATCTAACTCCATATCAGAGTTTCGCGAATCGCGACATCGAGAGGCAAAGAACCCAATGTAACAAGAATGTCGAAATCATGAAATCGTGATTCAATCGCAGCCGTTGAATCAAGATCAGATTTGAACCGTTGATCTAACTCCATATTAGAGTTTCGCGAATCGCGACATGGAGAGGCAAATAACCCAATGTATCAAGAATGTCGAAATCGTGAAATCATGATTCAATTATAGCCGTTGAATCAAGACCAAATCTGGACCATGGAATCATAGGACATGTGGCAAGTGATCAAAATTTCGCTGACTTGGGGTCAATGGAGCATAGTGTCGAAAATCACAAAACGAGAAATCGTGAAAGTGCTTTTTGCATAGGCGCTTGGTTATGACCATAGTCATATTTGAGAAGGAGATAGTGCAGAAAAGTTTTGTATCAGAATTTCATAGATTGGGATTTGTAAGTGACAAGAACATTGAACATCAGGAGTGTCGAAATCACGATATGCGAAATCGTGGAATGATCTGAACCGTCAGATCAAGTGTTGATTGGAGGGTTATTGTTCTCTCTCATAGTTAACTCCTCAGTTATGAATCCGTTAGTGAAACAGATTCATTATTGCGAATCTGTTGGCATTTCAGTTTATGAGACAGTTGTCTTATTTTTGCCTAAGGAGATGGTAAGTTGAACCGCCGTGAGCGTGTATAAAATAAAATGAGACAGACAGCGTGATGTTGGTTGTTCTGTATGAGAAAAGAATAAAACTGTAAGAAAGGGAAAATCAGATTGTGCAGAGTGAGATGGAGAATATGCACAATGTGATATGAAACTCAGAGAAGAATAAAACATTATAAAGAGAAGTTGAAGCAGAGCAGAATGACAGAATGAGTTGATGCAGAGCAGACCTTCTGAACAGACAGAGGAAGAGAAGAACAAAAGAACAGTTTGTAGAAGACCAAATTTACAGAACAAAAGAAAGATTGGTAAGAATTGATTTATCTACATAGTTGACTGCTTATTTATTCATTCATATTCTAGGGAGGTTGGGAGGTGCTTGGGAGGACTATTTTCCTCAGAGGTTCAAGTGGGAGCTTGAACACAAGAAGTTGTAGCTTATATCTGGTTGTAGCCAGAGAAACCAGGGTGGCAGGGTGGTGCAAGGGAGAACAAGTGTTCTCTGTTATATAGGTTGAAGCCTGTGTAACTGGAAGTTGGTGCTTCCATCCAGTTGGTGCTGGAACATATAGAGAGTTGGTGCTTCCTTCTAGTGGGTGCTAGAGAAACTAGGGAGTTGGTGCTTCCTTCTAGTGGGTGCTAGTGAAACCAGAGAGTTGGTGCTCTCAAACAAGTTTCAGCTTGTAAAAGCAAAGGTAGCAGCCTCACATTGAGTTGGTGCTCAATTAAAGATGTTGTACAGAACTTAAAAGACTGCCTATCATTTCGAAGAAGAAGAGGTTTTCTCCCTTTATGGGTTTCCTCGTGAAAATATGTCTCTGTGTATACCTTATGTGTGATTGATGCTTTTTAATTTTACTGTCCATATGTTGTATAATGTTGATTATCACTTGAAGAAAGATTAAGAATGTTTTAACAGAGTTATCATTGTTTAAGCTCAAAGACAACTGATTCACCCCCCCTCTCAGTTGTATTAGTAATTTCAACAATTTATAATTCTGAAGCATACATACCAGAATGGGTACTATGCTCTACACTATCACTGGACATGTGGACCCTTGTATGATGCGGTGTTTGTTGAATACCGATTGATTCACTACTGCGGTAGCACTATTGCTTGAAAACAAACATAAATACTTAGTTAAGGGTGATATAATAAAATATGAAAAGACTTTACAAGCATGCTACTGTAGTTTCCTTATTCATTTGATTTACCTGCATGGCTGGGGACATAGGAGTCTAGCCCAAGATTTTTCTATATTCAAAGACACTTTTAAAACTATTCTTGTAACCAAGCTTCAGGTCCTCCTCGGTGGTAGCAGTGTCAAACATATTTAACTGCAATGCATAACACCATTAAAAATACCAATAACAAAAACATGTTTTTGTTCGCTACTATTAAATAAATATTAACTACAGTTAATCATTTAAACCTTACTATTTTCACTTTGAGTTTTTCGTAGCCACCCTGGCCTAGCTTATGATGGCCATGTTTTTCCACTCTGGACTTTGTTTCTTTGGATGTGTATGGTAGCCTACATATGGAATTTTTGAAAAAAAATAGATATCGAAATTGTTACTTAAAATAGGAAAGAAAAACATAAATGCTCATATTTCACTAATAATATGACATGTGTTGTACCTTGCTTGACCAACTCGTGGTTTTCGTCCTTGTTTTTAAACAAGTTCTCTTTTGCATCCTCTATTAGCGCCTTCCACTCTTTCTCGAAAACCATGGGAGGGCGCTCGTGCTTTAGGTCTATTTGCAATTTATCCCTATACTGGGCCCTGGTGTATTTTAAATTCTCTCCGACTAACTTTGAAACTAGTTTCTTGTTGAAAGTGTTGTCGAATAAGTTCACCATGTGATCTATTAAATCATCTTTCTTTTTGCTATCTTGGCCATTCCACCATGTGCAAATGGTGGGACCAAACAACTCCAATGCTTTGTCATGTAAGTTTCTATAGAAAACATTGTTTTCTACAGTAACGTGTTATCCATTAATCAATTAATAGTCTCAACAAATGTCCTTTTCAATTTCATTAAAATAATGAATCAATTAATGGGACAATTACCTGCAATCTTCTGAATCTTTATCGGAACACATGCGTCATCCACCAGAAAGGTGACATCTAGTGAACTGGTGCTTTTAATTCGTTCTACTCCATGCATAATAGTATCATGCGCACCTACACTATGTTCCTCTTTGAAGTCATCATGTGGAGTCCAAGGCTCCGGCTCATCATGCTCCGGCATGTCATGACGGTCAAAATCACCTTGATCATCAATGGATTCGAGGGGAACCTCAGGAGGCTCAAAAATCCTCACTTTAACTTTGCTATGTCAACCTTTTTTTTGCATTGGACCCTCATTGCTACCCATAGCAGTTGTAGGATCAACAGGTTCCCCACACACGGGGTTTAAAAAATCCTACAAACAGAAAAAGTTTCTTTATCAGATCATATACAAAATATAAAACTAAAAAACGGATATGAAATATTCATAGCTAATAAAAATATGTAAAGATGCCACTTACCCCATAGTTAGTTATTGTAGTTTGTAGCTCTACAATTATTGCCCTGACCTCCTGTGTCAGGGGTCTTTTGCTAATCAAACCTACATATTCCATACTAGCCTTCTTCAAGGTCTTCGTTACAGTTGTCATTGGGTTTGTCGAATAAAATATTTCGTCCTCATAAATATCCTCTGTGGGAGCCTGGAATGATGTTTACACAATAAATCAATCAACAAAAGTTATGAAATTCACCTCTAACATTAAAAAAATGAAATATTGTTGTAACATCAGAAAAACAATAACAAAATTTCAGAAATTTAGTTGTTGTAGTCATAAGTTGTTACTGTATTTAACATTTACCTGGTGAGGCACTACGGGTGCCTTTCCATGGTCACCCTGGAGAGATGTAACAGGTGAAACTTGGATACGTTCACCCCGGACAGAAGTTGACACAATAAATCAATCAACAAAAGTTATGAAATTCACCTGTACCATTTAAAAAATGAAATATTGGAGTAATATCAGAAAACAAATAATGAAATTTCAGAAATTTAGTTGTTGTAGTCATAAGTTGTTATTGTATTTAAAATTTACCTGGTGAGGCACTATGGGTGCCTTTCCACGGTCACCCTGAAGAGATGTAACGGGTGAAAATCGGACAAGTTCACCCTGGACATAAGTTGACACAATAAATCAATCAACAAAAGTTATGAAATTCACTGTAACATCCCGCTCTGGCGCACTTACAAAACTTATTCTTTGAGGACACTTGCTCGCAAGTGATCTGGATTTTATGATGATAATTTTTTTCCTTCATTATGATATGTTAAGTTATATGACAGGATGTTTTTACTACACTGATGTAGATAGGTGCTGCTGACTCAGCTTCATTGAGTGTGCAAGGTTCGAACCTTGAGGATGCAGAGGCATCGGTGGAACTCCCTTGGACTCTGGATTGAGTCAGGGAGTGGGCTATTTGAGTTGTTTCATTTACGGTGATATTGTTTTGTTTTGATGATATGCTATTGATTTTATGATATGTGGTTGACATGATCTGACATGGTGGTTGATGATGCAGGCTGACGATAGCTTGCCGACCGGACTCACATATGGAGTAAAGGGGCCACACATGAGTTCCAGAGAGATTGAGGGAGAGGTGTGGACAACAGCCCTGCCACAGCCTACTAGCACTCCCGCCGTGGCTCGAACTGTAGGTTAACGATTACCTAGTTCGGGAGGATCCACGATGTCGTGAGGGTAGACTGCGACAGTCGCTCACGATGATTCTAAGGGGTGCGCAATAAGGCGGGGGCCTTATTCCTTACAACCCTTAGTCTCCCACAAGATTCACCTGGGGGAGTGTTGACTCCAGGGGTTATAGAGTCTACCAATCCGTCAAGCCAGCGAGTGGCACCCTTGGAGCACGTGGTGCATCCTGAAGGGCACGTCGCGCAACCGAAGCAAGCCAGTGAGTGGCACCCTTGGAGCACGTGGTGCATCCTGAAGGGCACGTCGCCCAACCGAAGCAAACCAGGCGAGTGGCACCCTTGGAGCACGTAGTGCGTCCCGAAGGGAACGTCGCATTGATGATGATAATGAGACAACCTAGATGACCCTAGATCATAACGCCTGATAAAATTCTTAAAAATGACTCCCCTAATTAAACTGTTGCCCTGTTCAAAACAAAACCTAAATTAAAACTTCTCTAAGACAAATTTTGACGAGCCCTAAGAAAAGATCCTACAAAAAT
>ML779562.1:99048-119531 GCA_009831015.1 Picea engelmannii
TTGAGGAAAGAACAGTTGTTTTTGAAGTTGTCCAAATGTGAATTTGGAAAAACTTCACTTATTTACTTAGGCCATATTGTTGGTGGAGGCGAATTAAAAATTGATCCTTCTAAAGTTAAAGTTATTTTGGAATGGTCTAGACCCAACAATGTGACAGAGGTAAGAATTATTTTGGGAGCCTCCCAATATTGGAGGAAGTTTATTGCTAACTTCTCATCCATTGCAGCTCCATTACATGTTGTGACAAGTGTCAAGCAAGTTTTCCAATCGGGAGGCAAGAAACAACAGGCTTTTGATACTTTGAAAGAAATGATCAGTTCAACGCCGGTTCTTGCACTTCCAAATTTAAGACAACCTTTTGAAATCCAGATAGATGCAAGTAATTATGCAATGGGAGCAGTTTTGCTTCAGTATGGTAAGCCTATTTGTTTTCATTCTAAGACATTTAATGGTGCCATGATTAATTATCCTACTTATGATAAAGAATTGTATGCATTGGTTCAAAGTGTTAAAAAATGGAAGCATTATTTGCTGGGAAAAGAAACCATTATTCACACCGATCACCAACTTTTGCAATACCTACAATCACAGACAAAGCTACAACAATCTAGGCACTTCAGATGGATGGGTTTTCTTCAACAATTTCATTTGGTTATCAGGTATAAGAAGGGAATTTTTAACAAAGACATTGATATGCTTTCCAGGCCTATTATTAGTGCTTCAGTTATTCTTAAGCAGAGTCCTATAATGCATGAAAGTTATGTGGAGCAATATGCTTTAGATACTGACTTTAAAGAAGTGTATGAAACTTTGTGCCATTATAACCATGTTGAAGAATTGGATTATCATGTGCATAATAATATATTGTATCATCTTGGCAAGTTGTGTATTCCACAGGGAGAAAGAATCAACATCATAAGAAAAGCGCATTCTTCTCTTATTGCTGGTCATTTTGGTGTAGGCAAGACAATGGCTAATTTTCAAAGATACTTCTACTGGCCTAAGATGAATGAAAGTGTTTCGCGATATGTTCGAGGATGTTCGTTGTGTGCTACAAGTAAACCTAGCAATCGAAAGTTAGGTTTGTACACTCCACTTCCAGTTCCTTCTCGACCTTGGGAAAGTATTTCCATGGATTTTGTTCGCGGTTTACCTATGTCGAGAAGAGGTCATGATTATCTTTATGTTGTGGTTGATCGTTTTAGAAAGATGTGTATTTTGATGCCTTGTACTAAGCAGGTAACAGCAGAACAAACGACACAGTTATTCTTTCAAAATGTTTGGGTGCATTTTGGATTGCCTAAGTCCATTATTTCTGAATGGGATTCTCGATTTGTTGGAAGTTTTTGGTAGAGTTTATGGGCACTCATGGACACTAAGCTTAAAAAGAGCACAAATTTTCATCCGCAGACAGATGGTCAGACAGAGGTGGTAAATCGTACAGTGGTGCATCTTCTTCGTGATTATTGTAGCAAGCATCCTAAACTTTGGGATGAACATTTACACTACATTCAGCATGCGTACAATCGAGCTAAGCACTCTTTGGCGCAAACATCGCCATTTGAAGCATGTTTTGGCTATTTGCCCAAGTCGCCTTTAGATTTTATCTTTGGGAAAGATATTGCTGTCGATGGTCAATATGACATTGATAGGGTAGAGAAGTTCATTGAACAAATTCAATCAATACATCAAGTGGTGCAAGAGCAGTTGGAAAAGAGTCAGGCCATGTACAAAACGAGACATGACAAGCATCGTGTTGATCACAGTTTCGAATTTGGCGATGAATTTTGGCTTTACATCAGCAAGGAGAGGCTTAAAGGAGAAGGTAAAAAGTTGAAACCGATTCGATATGGTCCTTTTAAGATTGTTGACAAGATTGGTAACAATGCTTTTCATTTAGATTTGTCTCCTTATATGCAGATGTATGCAGTTTTTAATGTTGAGAATCTGAAGTTATATGAGCCTCCGTTGATTTATGATCAAGGAGAGCATGTTCATATTCCTTCTATCGATGATTTTTCTCTAGAGTATCTAACAAAACTGTAGGAAGACACCATCCTTGACAGGAGGATGTGAACTTCGAAAGGAGGAAATGTGGAGTATTTGCGAGTTGGTCTTAAAGGAAAGAATCCAAGCAAGACCAAGTCGATTGAGGTTGGAAGGGTGAGGGAACTTTACCCTCATCTTCACATAGACTGAGAATAGTCTTTTGGAGGTCCAAAAGCTTCCCAATGGGGAGGTGTGATCAGGGGATCAAATTTTGCTCAAAAATTTAAAGTGCTCAGAATTGCTTCAAACCAGAAGAGAGCGTAGGCCTCATCATTGCGAACCCAACGCAACTTGTTTCGTCTAAAAAGGACATCTGGAGCGAGAGATATAACGATTTGTTCGTCAAGTCAAACAGGTAAAAAAATGATGCTGATTGTACTAGTCCGTACAGTCTGTATAGTCCGATGTGGCAGGACCATACGACCGTATAGAATTGATGTGGAAAGCAATGGTTGGTTGATTGTTGTTGAATCAGGGGATGACACATGTCTGTTTGGTGGAAAATGGTATGAGTACACGTGGCCCAATCCATGGGTGCCACGTGTCACTTGTTTGGTTTATGTTTGTTATGTAAAATTTATGTGCGAGTCCGCGGGGTTCGACCCCCAGACCTCCCCCACTATGTAACACCTTTGTATAACCATCTGACCAATGTTCCCACACCATATGACTTAACATATAACCAATTGCAATATTTATAAAGTCATATAATTGTATAAATGGGTGGGGGTCGGGCCGGGGCTTGGCCTCGGCCCGTGGTTTCGGTTTAACACATATGACCATAACAAATTGTGACCATTGGCGCATGGGTTATAACATATAGCCCATGGTTTTTACATATTACATATGTCCATGACCTGGAGCGCGAGGGAGTTACATAGTTTTGTAACCGTTAACCACTTTTTGCCTTTGAGCGCGGTCACATGAACCATATGCCCAGGTGCATAGGCAGTTAGGGGCTGGCACGCCCTTAACCGTCCTACGGTTTGCATCGTTGGTGTGGTTGCACCCGGTGCTGGGTTTTCATGCTTTAAAATGCGTGTGAGCTAGGTTCAATGAAAAAGGGTGTGTTTTGTAGATGCAGAGGCAACAAGCTTGAAGAGGGAGACTTCCAGGAGGCCTAACTTCTTCATTTTTCAACCGATTGAGGTGCCAAAAAAGCCCAGACAGGGGTTTTGGAATGCTCTGAAACCATTGGAGCAGTCATTTTGTCATTTTGAGCATTGTAAGACATGTTTTTGAGAACGTTTTAAGAAATTAATAATAATGATCCATTGGAAGCTGAACCAGGAGATGTAGCCCAAGAGAGGGGTGAACTCCTTTATTAATTGCTGTGCTTATGTGTTTATGTTCATTGATTATGTTGCTGTCTATGTGTAATTTGCATAAGTAATCCTTTAATCTATGTGTCACAAACTGATCCATTTGCTTTAAACACATAACATTTCACTTGCGATAATTTTCAAGTTTTTCAAGTCTTCTTCAATTTTTAGATCAGTAACACCTTAACAAAGAACTTAGTAGTTATATTTCATTAATATGCATTCTTAGTTTACAGTGCAACTAAACCCTAACAATAGATCAACGCAGTATTCACATAGATCCAATAGATTCAAGCACTAATCATACCAACATAGATCAGATCTAGCATCCATTCACATTATTCAACACTAATCTACCATATTAGACTCTTCTAAGAATACATCAGTGCACTAAGCATTTAATGACATAAACAAGTGAACAACCATAAAGCACAAAGAAATCACAACACAGGATATACGTGGTTCACCCCCACCATGGGGCCACGTCCACCAAATATTCTTATTTATTTCTTTCTGTCAATATTCTACATGCACAGAGCCATGATATATTACTCCGCATAGGACAAGAGATCTACACACACTCTGCTATATCCTCCTTCCCCGAGTTACAACACAAATCCTCTTCATAGTTTCTTACAATCACTTGCACTTAGCTCTGCAAGTTCTCAACATAGCATGCACAAAGAACTTACAAGTTGCACTTAACAAAGTGTCTAGCCTCTCTTCGATCACATAGATTGAACTACTTCCTACATCTCCTAGCCTTCTATTTATGCATTACAAAAGGGCCTAAACATGGGTAAACCCATGGGTTGACATCCCCATACCCATTACATCAGCCCAAAACCCAAAAATCCCTAAAAATGGCCCAATATCCCATGATATCCGCTTCGACTTGCATTTCGCCTTCGACAGCCTGTCAAATTCCCAAAAGTAGGTCAAACATGACCAAGGATCCTCAAAACTTGGTAAAGGGCCAACAGGCCCCCAATACTCACTTGTGACTCATCCCGAGTCACTTTGGTCTGGGTAGCTTGGCTTCAAAATCCTTTAGCTTGGCTCGAGATGCTTTGTCTTGTTGCTGCGCCATGACCTCCTATTCAACAAACTCTTGTATTACTTCTTCATTCACAGGTCCCTCTAAATGTTGTTCAGCTGTAGTGATGACTTGCTCCAGTTCTTCTCCTCGGCCTTCAATCTCTATGAATAGTTGGCAAGCCTCATCTTATGTTGTTTGGAGACTCTAAGTCACTTCCATGACTTTGCTCTAAATGGTGTGGACCTACTGCTGAGCAGTGTGCTGTTCTTGGGATCGCTTCATCCTCTCAACGGATGATAGGGGCTTTAACTATGCCTATATTGTTTCTGCTTGTTTCTTTGGCTCCTGGAGCTGTGACTCCAGTGCCTTCAGTTCATGATCCTCAGTGAGTCTCTCATAAGTCTAGGCACTGCGTTCAATTATATTTTTAAATTCCATGGCAAGGGCCTTGATTCTCTCAACTGTGATTTGAGCAGATTCTTCTCTTTGATCTCATACATCCGATGGAGTGTTGGGCACTGTTCATATCTCTAAGTCTTCTATTCTTTGTTGAATTTGCTTGATAACTTCCACGAGTTGTGATACTTGATGCTCCACTTGGTCATCTGCCTTTGGCTCGAAGCCCATCATAGAGAGAAGTGATATGTCGACTTCTTCTTTGACTCCAAGCTCCTCTGCGAGCAACTGCTCTTTTACTTGCTTGACCTGCATCCTCTCTTCTTCAAACTTGGCTTAAAGGTCATCCTTCTCCTTTTGTGCGACCTGAAGTTTCTCTACCATTTCTTCTTGGGATTGTTTCAGGGTCGTTGTGGCCTAGTCTTTCCTATCTTTTGCTCGACAAAGGTGAGCTTCAATCACATCAGCTAGTCTACGGAGTTGGGTAGGCTCATCTCCCAACTCTGGTTTGTCTGATGGAGGGGGTGCAATGGATATTACGCGGCTAGATTGAAGGGCCTACTATACCCCTTTGAGTTCAACCTCGATATTGTCATACATCTCCTCCTACTTGGCTTCATGTTTCTACAAGATGTCATGCGAAGCATCTGCTACAACTACGATGATGAAGTCAAAGTCATCTACAGTGAGCATAGTTAGCATCTTAGTCAAGGTGGCTCTGGATTTCATTCAAGAAGTGGGTTTCATGGGGAAAACCTTCCTTTTCTTCAAGGGATCAGCCTCATCAACATGATCCGTAGGAAGTGTTACTTTGCCCCACTTCTGCTGATCTTCTTTTCCATGGGTTTATTTTTTATCTAATTTGTCATCACCCCCTTGTCCAGGTGATACTGAAGCAGTTTCTTTTGATGCACTAGTCAAGTTTTGGACCTCTTTAGTCTTCTTCCTTTTGTTGGGTCCAAGAGTATCCTTTGCTTCATGAGTGGTCTTAGGGATGCCAATTATTTCAGTGTCTGACATTTCTGTGGTGTCAACGAGGATGAGGAGCTTTGTAGACCAGTCCTTGGTTATCTCTTTGAGGTCCTCCTCTGTGAGCTTGTAGTATGACTAAAGTTCTTATTTATGCTTGTCTGTGCGTGTGGTGATATAAATGAAGTGTCGATCTGCGTGGAACTTCATAAGGGGTCGGAACCGATGTAGGGTATTTGGCATCATGCGAGGGAAAAATTCGATAGCCCTCTTCAATTGGAGATAATATGTATGAAATACCGCATTCGACTGCCACTGTTTTCCCATATCGTTCGAGTACCAGAGCATGGTTAAATTCGCAGTGAGCAGCTCGAATGACTCAATGTCCAGGAAGGTCACAACTTCTGACATCCCCCAAATGGTAAATGAAATGAAGATCAGGAGCCAGCTAAAGTGGAACTCATAGCCCTGATCCTGAGCTTTGCGGCAGTCTAATTCCAGTTGCTTGACCAGTCTGTGGTTCTATCCATTGCGACGCAGTCCTAACTATCTGATGGGGAGTCTTTGAGCCATTACTGTTATTCTAATTGTTTGGGTCATCAGGATAATAGTTATAATGCTTTCAACGACTATATCGCTTCGCCATGGTGAAGTGCCATGTTGCACTATTATGATATCCTGATGAAGTTCCGGTCTTGCAAATCTTCCTTCTGCGAAGTCCCCTACGAAACCATTTGTAACCTTTCTATCTTTTCTCTCTTCTTCCTAAGATTTCTAGCCTATTTCCTAGTGATCTTCATCTTGGTATTCCTCTTTTCATTCTGATTATTATCTCCTTTTGGCATAGTAACTTCGCGTTGTTGAGATTATTTCATAGGGTCATAGAGTAATACATCTTCTCTATCTGGGGTAGGTTTTCTACTCATCTGTGAGTTTTCTTGTGTTGTTTCAACTTTGACATCCAGGTTTCTGGTTCTTCTTTGATTTGTTCTCCTATTCTTCAATCAAGTGTGCTATCCTCCTAGTCATAATTTTTTTTTTTTTTTTCTTCTTCTGTAAGACTTATTTTTCCTTCCTTCTGGCCTGATCCATTTCAATCCAAGGTTTTCCTAGTAATATAGAAAATGGGGCATTTTTCTCAATAAATTTAAAAATCTCAAAATCTTCCTCTATCGAGGTTCCATGAGCACTCATAGATATCTGGGTGAGTCTTCCACATAGGGTTATCAAGTTTCCTATAAATAATCTTATTCCTCCGAATGAAGGAATCATAATAGGCTTTCCTAAAGTTTCCCAATTTCTTTCTGTCATGATATTTAACTGTCTTTATTCATACAAAAGACACTCAATGTCAAAGTCTCCTATTCTAGCTTGTATGCATTCTTTTTCTTGAAAGATCTCTGATAATTTGATATTTTTGTGATCATTTAGGGTTTCTTTCATTTGTAGTTATACATTCTCTAATTATTTCTGGTGTTCTTCCATGGTCTCAGTTTCTTGACCTCCCTTAGGGTTTTATTGTCTCATATTCATTCTTTTGAGCTTAGCAATCATTCTAGGGAAATCTAAAACTTCATGATCCATGGCTTTACAACAAGGACAACTAGGTATTCTAACATGACATTCCTTAGCAAGATGTCCTGATATTCTGCAACTGTAACAAAGTGTTAGTCTTATTTTTCTTTGAAATGATACCCAACCTTTCATGTATTACACACTAGGATGATAGTAGCTAACGTGCAAAAAATTATTTCTAGGGTCTTGCATCCATTTGCTAGTCCAAACATTCTTTCTATGAATAGGAATAACATATCTTTCACAATTTTTGTCAAATATATTCATATCAAACCTTCTTTCATCTAGCTATGCTCTAATTTTCAAGCTAGGAAACAATTTATCAAACATACCTAGATCCATACTTTTGAAACAAAAATTTCCACTTATATTACCTTTTCAATCAAAACCTTTCACTATTCTCACCTTTATCAAAGTACATAGCTTTAAGATCTTACCTCTTTAACCAAAACGTCTTAATTTACTTTTATCAGAGCACAAATCTTTCAGGCCTTACCTCTTTTCTTCAGATCTGGATTTTCTTCTTGGCAAATAGCTTTACAGGTCAAGTAGAATACTGCACACTAAGGAAACATATGTACGCATGAAGCTTTCTCTCCTTCAGTTCCTAGCAATCACAGTTTCAAGTTCCGGTAATGGAACCATTTGTTGGAACGGGGGTAGACCCATGGTTCAACGCTTACAACAACACACCAACAAAACCCTAACTACCAGCCTTTTCGACAACACTTGTGAAGCATATGAAGTCTCACTCGAGGTAGAGGCAAGGGTGGTTTCAAGACTCAGATGTCTACAACCTTATATGGGACAAAGATCTGTGATTGTAACACCTTAATAGATCACTTGGAATTTATATTTTATTAATATTCAGTCTTAGTTTATAGCGCAACTAAACCCTAACAATAGATCAGTGCATTATTCACACAGATCCAATAGATTCAAGCACTAAGCATACCAACATAGATCAGATCTAGCATTCAGTCACATTATTTAGCACTAAGCTACCATATTAGAATCTTCTAAGCATCCATCAATACACTATGCATTTAACCACATAAACAAGAGAACAACCATAAAGCACAAAGCAACCACAACACGGGATATATGTGGTTCACACCCACCCTAGGGTTACGTCCACCAACTCTTCTTATTTATTTCTTTATGTCAATCTTCTACATGCACAGAGCCATGATATCTTACTCTGCAGAGGATAGGAGATTTGCGCACACTCCGCTAGATCCTCCTTCACTGAGTTACAGAAAAAATCCTCTTCATAGTCTCTTACAATCACTTGCACCTAGCTCTGCAAGTTCTCAACATAGCATGCAAGAAGAACTTACATGTTTCACTTAGCATAGTGTCTATCCTCTCTTCGATCACATAGATCGAACTAATTCCTACATCACCTATATTTCTATTTATACATTACAAAACGGGCCTAAACATGGGTAAACCCATGGGCTGACATCCCCATACCTATTACATAAGCCCAAAACCCAAAAAGCCTTAAAAATGGGGCGAGATCCTGTGATCTTCGCTTCGACTTGCGCTCCGCCTTCAACAACCTATAGAATTACCAAAAGTAGGTCAAACATGACCAAGGATCCTCAAAACTTGGTCAAGGGCCAACAAATACCATAAAGGTTACTTCTAACTAAACACTAGAATCTTAGTAATACAAGAGACATCATGTTGCTATTATATATGAATAGTACAATATTTTAGAGTCCATACTCATTATGTTTATTACAATACCCTTATTTGCATAATAAAGCTTTTTTCACAATCCTAACCTAATCAGTTCCAGTAAGTTATTAAGAAAAAAGTAAGCATGAGACTAGTTGAATAGAGTAATCAAGCTTCATGATTAGACTAGTGATAATAGCTCAGCTTATCATGGAGACTATTGGTAACACTTAAAACATACTTATGGAGATCAAGTATCCACTAATTATGTAAACACTGTGGAATAGAGCTAATTATATTAGTGTGAAAGAGCTTATATCACTTGCATGTACTTTATACCTTCATGTGAACAAACGATTGTACTAATTAGGGAGATATACGTGTGATTAAACTCCATAGAAGCCAATCAATATGAGTAATAAACACTGGTATTACGTGCTTTACATGAAGTTCATACTGATTACAACTCTTTACCTCTTTAAACTAGTAATAAGGGTATACATACTAGTGATTGTTATGGAAACATAGACCCGTAGTAAGCTTGTTAGACTAGTGAACAAACCACCATTACCTTTACTCTTAAGCATACTGTATTTACATAATGAATAGAGTTGTGATATCATAACCTATACGATGAAGATTAGAGTCATTCAATAATCAAAAGCTTACTATGAGTACTATATTCTTCAACAACTTGATAGCTTAAGTAGTGTTATCACAAAGGCTAGTTATTCCATATTCCTTATATACTCTATAACGAGCTATTACCATTACATTTATCTAGAATATGATTTAATGGGCTTACTTTACCTATCCTAGTAATCATATAAGGGTAGTTACTATAAGGATTACATATATGATAGTGTTCAATCTAAGTTTCATGAAATTATTTAAATGGAACTAATACTAAGTGATGTGGCATGTGCTTTACCCTTTCTAACACAAGCTTAACAAGCGATCCATAAGCTTTATAAAGTTCATAATGATAGTATATTCCATAATCTCTATTCCAAGAATATGATGGGCTATGATATATCAATAGGATATAACAAACTATTAATACTATTGACAATATTATTCATCACAAGAGAGACGACCGAAGTAGCTTTTGCGATGAACTATCAATACTATCGACGATCTTATTCATTGCAAGAGCGATGAAATATATGAATTTAAAACAAATAATAATAATGATTAATGTAAGAGAGTGCCTTCAATGGTTATCAATTATAGTTTCTCCATAACATATAGGTCAATATTAACTTGGTTCTAATTCCATCTTAAGTGATATGCTTCACACTAGATATGTAAAAATAATATGTACGTATGAATAGTGATCAATGGTTATATAATATGGTCTTGTGATATGTTTTTCTCTTAATCTATTTTCTAGATTGTAGTTGCACCAATTCCATTTGAGGGAGAGTGGAGGTACCATTTCTATGCTAGAACAAACAAATGGTATTAACCAACTTTGGTAGATTGTGTTTTCTCGTGGCTATTTGATCAATATGAAAAATATTTCAGGGCTTTTCCTTGCTATGTGATTTGGGGAATATGAATTTCAAGAAACAATATGATTTTTGAAGGATTGGAACTGAATACAACATAGGTAGCCCATAAGATAAGGATCTCTTTCAAATTAAGTTGGAAGCCTTTAAAAGAAAAATCTCAGAGAGTTCTAAAGGAACCTAACATTGATTATCAAAAAGATTGGGGTTTTTTCGACAAAGCTTGTCAAGGGGATCCAAGTATGTGTGGGCCATGTGATATTCTCCATATTAACTCTTCCCAGTTTTTTCTTATGAAGTATGTTAAGGTACCAACAATAGAGTTGATTTTTATGCCCTTTGAATTATAATGAATACTTCAAGGGACAAAATATAGAAACATATGCAGGTCATTGGAGATTCCAAGCCTCTAATGGATTGGGGCAATAGCATAAGAAAAATTGCAAATATTTTGCTATCCCCATTAATGAGTCTAGTGCTAGAGGTAAAACATGTTGGAGTTACTTCACACACACCTAGGATTTATTTTTCCTAAAGTTTTTCCTTGTTTATTAGTCATAATTAGTCATTATCCAGTCTCCTATATTTAGGGGAGAATATTCCACTTGGAGAATATTCTCTTTCAGTTGACAATTCAGTTTGACTAGTTGAGTTGAGTTTAGATGTTGCATTGATTTTGTCACCATGAAACATTGGGATCATCACCATGCTAATTCGCACTTGCCTTGGGATCATCACACGACTGGCACGTTACCCTTGATTTCTCGAGTTAACTGCTTACTACTCTTTGTTCAGTCAGTTAACTGAATACTAGTTGTCTAGTTAACTTAGCTAGGTGGAAGTTCACTCCCGTAACTACATGAGAGACTAGACTAGGTGGCAGTTCACTCTCGTAATTGTTCGTGTGTGTCCATATCACTCTATACCACCACTATGTCTCATTAGTTACTCATGTATCATATATCTATTGTAAATTATTCACTTTTTGAGTGTGGAATACGATTAATGAGAATTCTTCCATTCTTTCTCTCATTCTTCTTCTTTCTCCAATTCTCTCTGCAAATGTGTGTATTATTGTTTATATATATATATTATGTGCAGGTTAAACACATTTACATGGTATCAAAGCCGATGGACTACTAAGAAAAAGATACACCAAATTATTTTTGTAGGTACTGAAGATTGAAGAACGCAGAAAATATGGAATTTATGTTTTACTCACCGATAATATTTCTCATGCCTCATAACTATTTGCAGTGGAAGCCAAAGATTCTAATTCTTCTTAGAAGTAGAGGCTTATACCAAGTAACCATGGCAATAGAAGTAGAGCCTCATTCCACCGATGAGAAAAATGGCTTTCTCAATAGATAAGATATGGCCATAGGATTTATCTGCTTGACTATTTCTCCAGAAATTCTCCACCAAGTATGTGATGTCACACAAGACTTCACTCCAAATGAATTATGGACCATATTAGAGGTTCTATTTGGGAACAAAGAAGATTTTGAAGATTTCATGGAGGAGATTGGAAAGATAGAGGCAGAAGAGAAACCATCAGAAGATCAAGCATCTTATTCTTAAGAGTCTTTTACAAAAGTATTTGCACAAATTTGTATTCCAATAATTGAAGATGATGTCTACTCCATTTTAGATTTTTTTTTTTTGAATTTCATGTGGAAGATATATGGTATGCATCTCAAGGGTCACAGGTAGACACTTTTCCATGTGCAATGCATGCATCTCAAGAGACAAAAAGGGAGTCATGCACATCAGACTCCATTATGATATTTTATGAGGTAAATTTGTAGAAACAAATTGGATATTTGAATCCATCTCGGGAAAATATCAAATTTCAAAAAATAAATCATCTGAAATTGATCAAAATCTGGACCAGGGGTCAAATTTTAGCCCAAAAATCAACTCTCTCGGAATTTCCTCAAAAAAAATGGGTTTGTAGCCCTCGTCGTCATGAATCCAACGCAATTTGTTTCGTCTCAAATGGACGTTGGGAGTGAGAGATATCGCGATCTGTTCGAATCGCCAAACAGTAAAAAAAATGGATGCTAACTGGGCAGTCCGTATAGTCCGTATGGATGATGATGTGGCATGTCCATATAGGTGATGTGGCATGAAGTACGCTGACAGGGCAACTGGTGATGTGGCATTCATTTATTGGTTGACAATGAGCAAATCATATTGTGACACGTGGCAGATTTTGGGCAAATGGCATGGTGGAACGTGGCCCAGTCACGGGATGCCACATGGCACCTCGGTAATGGCTAATGGTTTGTTTATTAAAAATTTGTGGAGTCTGTGGGGTTCGACCCCCGGACCTCCCCCACCATTGAAAGCTTTGGTAAAGTCCGCTGTGCCATTGGGCCACGCATTAATTCTTGTTTTATATATGTCTTTTAATATATTTAAGTTTGCATTTTGTTATAAACGGAGGGGGCTCGGGCCAAGGCTTAGCCCCGACCCGCGGTTCCATTGTTTTAACATACGACCATATCCTTTGTTTGAAGGCGCGCGGGATTTGTGTTTTAATTTGTAACCCATGGTTTTATATATTAAAACATGTGACCACACCATTGTTACATAGTGCACGGGGGTTTTAATATACCCCGCGGTTATAACCGTTGTAGCATATGACCATGTCATATGGCTCCGGTACTATGGGCACATTTTATATGGTTCATACAGTTGTAACTTACCCGCCACTTGTCTTATTTTTATTCGTCAATATAAACGGTTAGCCCTTTGTTTATGCGCGCGGTCTTATGGAAGACCCATGTGCCCAGGTGCTAGGCGGTTAGGGGCTGGAGGTTCCCTAACCGTCCTAGAGTTTGCACATTTATTCGGTTGCGCGCATGTGCTAGGTTTAAACACGCATTTTGGAGCGTGTTCTTGGTTCATGCACACAGAGGTGCATTTTGGCGAACCAGTTTCAGAAAGCTTGAAGGAGGAAAATTGAGGAGGCCTAACTTCTTCATCTTTTGGCCGATTGAGGTGTCGTAAAAGCCCAGCTAGGGGTTTTTGGACGTCCTGGATCCATTGGTGTTGTTTTCAAGGCCATTTGAAGACTTTTTCCACAAGTTTTTCACCATTGAAGTTTCAGCAAGCTCTAGGGAGCTTGAAGCCCTCATTGATGGAGGACATGGTTTGGTGAGCCTATGTTTGTTTTCTGTGATTGAATAATCATTTTTGGGGTTTTTATGTGTTCTAATATCAATGGTACAGTTTGTTTTTCCATTGGAGTTGAGCAGCAGCTTGTAAAATAACTTTTGACAAATTAATCCCAGAGAGCCAAGTCCATTGATGGAGGCTCAAGGAGATGTAGCCCGGAGGGGGGTGAACTCCTTTATCAGCTTGTTCTTGTTGTGAGTTTGATGGTTTATTTGCTGCAAGTTGTGTTGTTGTGTATTTATTGAAAGTACATATATAACCATCTAAAAGAATATATCCTCACACATAAGCATTTACAAGAAGATACATGAACTTAACACATATGTTTATCTTGCATATTTATACACATGAAGTAAGGTCCTGTAAATTTTATTTTAATGAAGTAGCGAGTGCTTGCATACTATAACAAGTCAACCTTCTATTTTTAGATCAGGGGGTATCAAAGAATAGTTTGTTTTGCTCATGTGTTTTCCATTGATAGCTTGAGATTTAGCTATTGGTTTTTGTGCAAGTTTTGTGTTGAAGTTTGATATCTTGCAAGGATGGAGGAAGCTTCAAGAATTAATAGTTCTCATACATTTTCATTATCTAAAGAAGAGTTGCTAACCCTGAGAGATTTGATGAAAGAGATGTGTGAAGACAGAAATGTGTGCATTGTTCTTGAAGAGTAGTTAATGGCCATGAAGAAGGAGAAAGACCAGCTTCTTAAAAGGTTGCATGAGATGGAGATTCAACTCCATGAGGCAAAAGAAACCCTTACCAAGTACATGCATGAACATAAGGTATGCAATGTTAGTTTATCTTCTAATTCATCTCAAGATGAATGTTTTGGTGGTTTTGAAAGTCACACAAGAGGAATAGGGTCCAAGTTGTTGTTAAAAATGGGCTATGAAGGTAAAGGTTTGGGCAAGCATGCACAAGGCATTGTTGAGCCTATTGTTGTTGAAGAAAGACCTAGGTATTGTGGCCTTGGATATGAACAAATTGATGGAGCATATTCCAAAGTCAAGGAGACAAGGGAAAAAGTTCCAAGGATAAAATTTGTTTCAAGTTCACCTCCTCAGGAAGGCTTTAAGGGTGAAAGTTCAAGAACTTTTGTTGAAAGTTCAATCCCTCCAACATGCAAGGCTTGTGTTGAAGATGAATGTGAATGTGTGAAACGAAAGAGTTGTGACAGCGATGAGGACAAGAACATTGTTGATGGTCTTCAAAGGAGAGCTTGTAACTCTTCAGATTCACCTCCTCAAAGAGGTGATAAAGGTGAATGTTCAAGGTATAATTCTGCTTATCATTCAGTTGCATTTGATTATGTTAAGCATGATAAATTTGGAAGAAAGAATCCTTGTACATATTGTGGTTTGTATAACCATCATGTTTCAAAGTGTTGGAAAAGATTGGCCAATTTCAGGAAATTGTCCAAGAAAAGACAACGTGAAAAGAGGATGCAAAAGATTTGCACTCATTGTCAGAACCGGGTCATCTCATTGAAAAATGTTGGACGTTGCATCCAACTACTCATCCACAACACAAGAAGCAGTTGGATAAGGAGATTGACAAGAATGGAAGAGGAGATTCCATCATCGACGTGAGTCAAGATGATTCACAAGAGGACGATGTTCAGCAAAAAAAGTCACCGTTGAGTTGGCTTGGTAAGAAATGGTTGGATTTCTTGAGCAAGTGAGGCTTGTGTTTTTCTATTGTAAATGCACTTTTCAGTGTTATGTGTGCATTTATGGGAAGCATGATAAGTTGCAGCCATTTATATTTTTTGTATTCAACTCTTAAGTACCCATATGTTTTGGGGTTGTACCTATGTTTTTACTGGAAGGAGAGTTGAAGAATCATGAACATGCATTTGTTTTTATAAGCAGTGAACCTGGTGATGGTTCATCATGAGTGATTCATGATTGTTGCATGATTATGTATCATGACTATGTTGTGTCGATCGCGTTGCTCGACTTGTGTTTAGTCGATGGTGTTTGTTGGCTTGTAAGTCAATTTTGAGTACATCGAGATGCAAGAAAACTCCATGTGCTTTGATAAAGTACGAGATGTGACAGTTTGTTTGAATACCAAAAGATTTTGTTGGCATCATTTTTCAGTCTTGTATAATTTGTCTTCAAGATTGATGGTTTTCTTGGCTTGTGACAAGATGTCGCATGAAGTTTTTGCAGCCATTGGAGAGCTGATTGTGTTGACGTCGAAGAGTTCAAAAGAGGGACTTGATTCTCACTAGGAAGGTTGGCAGTCTTCCAAGCACAGAGAGAGCAGTGGGTCAGCAGCAGTCAGAGAGCAGTGGTTGAGGGACATAGCCAGTTGTAGTGCACAACATATCAAAGTATTTAGGTGATTGTCGAAAAGATTTTGATATAACTTGAAAGCAAACAGATAAGCTTTTGTGGGTCCAAAAGCCTTTCAGTGGGAAGGTGTGATCAAAATTTGGACCAGGGGTCAAATTTTAGCCCAAAAATAAACATTCTCGTAATTGCCTCAAAACAAATGGGTTTGTAGCCCTCATTGTCATGAACCCAACGCAATTCGTTTCATCTCAAAGGGACATCAGGAGCGAGAGATATCACGATCTGTCCGAATCGCCAAACAGTAAAAAAAATGGATGCTAACTGGGCAGTCCGTATAGTCTGTACGGATGATGATGTGGCATGTGCGTACAGGTGATGTGGCATGAAGTACGTTGAAATGGTAGCTGGTGACATGGCAGTCATTTGTTGGTTGACAATGAGCGAATCATATTGTGACACATGGCATATTTTGGGCAAACGGCATGGTGCCATGTGGCCTAGTCATGGGCTGCCACGTGGCACCTCGATAATGGCTAATGGTTTGTTTATTAAAAATTTGTGGAAGCCATGGGGTTCGACCCCCGGACCTCCCCCACCGTTGAAAGCTTTGGTAAAGTCTATCGTGCCATTGGGCCACGCATTAATTCTTGTTTTATATATGTCTTTTAATATATTTAAGTTTGCATTTTGTTATAAACGGAGGGGGCTCGGTCCGGGGCTTAGCCCCGACCCGCGGTTCCATTGTTTTAACATACGACCATATCCTTTGTTTGAAGGCACGCGAGATTTGTGTTTTAATTTCTAACCCATGGTTTTATATATTAAAACATGTGACCACACCGTTGTTACATAGTGCACGGGGGTTTTAATATAGCCCGCGGTTATAACCGTTGTAGCATATGACCATGTCATATGGATCTGGTACTATGGGTGTGTTTTATATGGTTCATACGATTGTAACTTACCCGCCACTTGTCTTATTTTTATTCATCAATATAAACGGTTAGCCCTTTGTTTATGTGCGCGGTCTTATGGAAGACCCATGTGCCCAGGTGCTAGGCGGTTAGGGGCTGGAGGTGCCCTAACCGTCCTACAATTTGCACAGTTATTTGGTTGTGCACATGTGCTGGGTTTAAACATGCATTTTGGAGCGTGTTCTTGGTTCATGCACACAGAGGTGCGTTTTGGTGAACCAGTTTCAGAAAGCTTGAAGGAGGAAAATGGAGGAGGCCTAACTTCTTCATATTTTGGCCGATTGAGGTGCCGTAAAAGCCCAACTAGGGGTTTTTGGACATGATGGATCCATTGGTGCTGTTTTCAAGTCCATTTTAAGACTTCTTCCACAAGGTTTTCACCATTGAAGTTTCAGCAAGCTCCAGGGAGCTTGAAGCCCTCATTGATGGAGGACATGGTTTGGTGAGCCTATGTTTGTTTTCTGTGATTGAATAATCATTTTTGGCTAATTGATATTCTCTGAACACATTGGGATAGGTTTTATAGGCTGTTGATGACTTTTACAGGTGTTTTTTCCAAAGAGAAGCTCAGGGAATCTTATGGCCACATGTAGAAGAGATCATGCCCAGATGAGCCATGATCCGTTTTCAGAGTTCTATTAGTCATTTTGGGGGTTTTTATGTGTTCTGATCTCAATGGTACAATATTTTTTTCCATTGGATTTGAGAAGCATCTTGTAAAATAACTTTTGACAAATTAATCCCAAAGAGCCAAGTCCATTGATGGAGGCTCAAGGAGATGTAGCCCGGAGGGGGGTGAACTCCTTTATCAGCTTGTTCTTGTTGTGAGTTTGATGGTTTATTTGCTCCAAGTTTTGTTTCTGTGTATTTATTGAAAGTACATATATAACCATTTAAAAGAATATATCCTCACACATAAGCATTTACAAGAAGATACATGAACTTAACACATAAGTTTATCTTGCATATTTATACACATGAGGTAAGGTCCTGTAAAGTTTATTTTAATGAAGTAGTGGGTGATTGCATAACATAAAAAGTCAGCCTTCTACATTCAGATCAGAAATGGATTCCGGGAAGTGAAGTTATGATCGTTTTAAAATCAACAAAAATTCAACGTTTTTTTGAAAACGACCGCATGGTTTTCAAAATTTCATCCAAACTTTATTTGGATCTTATTCATTGCAAGAAGAGAAAGTGGATATGTGTGGAATTATTAATGATGCATATAATTTATCATATCTGTGCATACATCTACATCTTAGACAAAATCTTCAACAAGTACAAACTTGCACAGTTGCGAGGTCTTCTTGCAGTGAAGGACAAGGTTGCTTAACAACTGTTTTTTTGTTCCTTCTCAATTTTTTTTTACATACATTGTACCTTGAGGGGGGGGGGCTTCCCATGAGTTTTTCCCTCTTTCCTCATTTATTTCGGTGTATATTTTCTATTTGGGTACCTAACATGGCCTCATTGCTGGGACCCATTCTTTATTTTCACCATAGTGATGTTCAGGGGGGGTGTTGGAGTTACTTCACACACACCTAGGATTTATTTTTCCTAAGGTTTTTCCTTGTTTATTATTCATAATTAGTCATTATTCAATCTCTTGTATTTAGGGGAGAATATTCCACTTGGAGAATATTCTCTTCCAGTTGACACTTCAGTTTGACTAGTTGAGTTGAGTTTAGATGTTGCATTGGTTTTGTCACCATGCAACATTGGGATCATCACCATGCTAATGTGAAATTTCCTTGGGATCATCAAAAGACTGGCACATTACCCTTTATTTCCTGATTTAAATCCTTACTACTCTTTGTTCAGTCAATTAACTGAATACTAGTTGTCTAGTTAACTTAGCTAGGTGGCAGTTCACTCCCGTAACTGTCTGAGAGACTAGACTAGGCGGTAGTTCACTCTTGTAACTGTTGGTGTGTGTCCCAATCACTCTATACCAGCACTATGGCTCATTACTTACTCATGTATCCTATATATATTTTAAATTATTTACTCTTTGAGTGTGGAATACGATTAATGAGAATTCTTCCATTCTTTCTCTCCTTCTTCTTCTTTCTCCAATTCTCTCTGCAAATGTGTGTATTATTGTTTAGCTACATCTATTCTGTGGAGGTTCAACACATTTACAAAACAATTTTTTGATGATATATCTTTCTTTATATCTATAGACAATACAATACAAGAACATACCAGTTATTTAAAGAAGTTGTGCCAATGCAAGAGGGGTCCCTCTTTGTTCAGGATTTTAGAGAAGGGGCTTAGATTTCCATAATGAAATCGAATCTTTATTAGTTTCTTGCATTTCATATTATCTTTCTCAGAAGAATATTATTTTTTTTTTATTAAGAATCATATCTAAAAGGGTATATTCTTCAGAAGTAAAGGCTGCCTTAAAGGAGCCTAGGATGATAGTATATAAGTAGCCATAATACTATTGAACAAATTGTCAATGTTGAATTTTTTATCAAAAATACATGCCATTAGGCCTCCTTAGGAAGATCAATGTATATTTTGATTTCATTCTTTCCATATCAAATACATATATTATTTTCTTGGAAGAAAAAGGTCAACTAGTCTTACCTAAGGTTGATGATGTTACATGTTAGCTTCTCATTTGAATTTGTTGACTAGATGGATGGATGTTATTCATTTGTTTATTTATCCTTGTTGATTAATGGTTTTGCTTCATCTTTCTTCTAACCATCGAGATTTCTAAGGAAGGGATTCCCACTCTCACCTCTACTCTTTCTTCTTATAGTGGAAGGTTAAGAAAATGCATTTTTCATGAAAGAGGTAATGGTAGATTGAAAGATATCAAACTCATGAACCATACATCTCTAACACAACTATTGTTTGTATATGTTTCCTTACATTTCAATCACAAATATTTGAGGGATGCATTAAAATTCATCATGTCTTGGAGTTGTATTATAAGGCAATTGGGATGGAGTTGAATGATAAAAAATCATCTATAATGTTTCATAGAGCAATGGAATGATAGCTTTGAGGTATAAGAGGATTATTTCCCTTACAAGGAGATTTTCAAATATGTAACATCCCGCTCTGGCGCACTGAGGACACTTATTCTTTGAGGACACTTGCTCGCAAGTGATCTGGACCCTTTTTATGTTAGACCTATGATATTTGATGATGATGTGATTGACAGATGATATGATGTGTTGTTATTCATGTAGACGGGTGCTATTGACTCAGTTTATTGAGTGTGCAGGTTTGTGACCTTGAGGATGCAGAGGCATCGGTAGACCCCCTTGGACTCCGGTCTGAGTCAGGGAGTGTGCTTTTGGGTTGATTTGTTTATTATGATGTTGATTTTATGTGATGATTTGATGACGACATTCTGACATGATTATTGGTGATGCAGGCTGACGATAGCTTGCCGACTTGACTCACATATGGAGTAAAGGGGCCACACACAATTGCAGAGAGGTTGAGGGAGAGGG
>ML779562.1:128834-145387 GCA_009831015.1 Picea engelmannii
AAAAAATCCTTATTGTACATATCGCCTTCATTTCTGATACCTCGACTGTGTTAATTTCAGTATGGTTATTCTTATAATTCGCGCGTAATTATAGTCGAACTGCCGCTGTAGGTAGTTCTGTTTAAAAATATAGTTATATTACACTTCGCCCTTTTATTTATGATACTCGTAACGTGCTATTTCTCAATGTGGTCATTCATATATTCGCCAGTGAAATAATGGATTGTAATGCAGCCGTAGGTATTTATGTTTTAACAATAAAGTTAATTTACATTCGCCCCTTTAAGTATCGATAACCCTAAATTGTGTTGTGATATGGACATGGTTATAATTGTCCATATCATAATTGTCGTTATGATAAGTTGGGTCATCTGGATTGTATTCGTCTGACATGCATCCTGATGGTTCGAGTGTTGACCTAGAGTCGAGGGGGTTGTTTCTTCTTCACACGCGCACACACTTTTAAAAAAAAAAATTTCACCGGTTGACTGAGTAGTTGTCCTTAGCTAGGAGGGGTGTTACAAAATAGGACTTAAATATCTAGGTTGTAATTTAAATCCTAATGAATATGAATTTAGGGATTGAATCTAAATTTGTAGCAAGATTGAGAGTAGGGTTACACCTTGTTATACCAGATCACTTTCTCTAGGGGGGGAATTAACACTAGAGAAGGAAATTTTGGAGGTTATCCCTAAATTGGTAGTATCTTGCATACATCCCTAAAGGAATTATGCATAAAATCAAGAGAAAAATATTTAATATTTTATGTGCTAGGAAGAATGAGAAGGAGAAGATGGCTTTAGTGAGATGCACAGAGCTAGCAAAGCCTAAGGTGGAATGGAGGTGGGAAATAAAGAATATCCTTTGCTTCTCCAAGGATCTTGTTGTTAAATTTCAAACCCAACACGGTGAATTATTTCCTAGAAAACCCTTGTTGTAATAAAGTTATTATGCAAAGGGGCGATAGACTCGGGGGGGGATTATCTACAAGCGCAAAGGAAAAATTCTAACCAACTACGTCTAGGGTCTTGGAACTCTAACAAATAATGAACATGAGGCTTTTTCACTCTACGTTCGTATCAAAATAGCTCTTTCACACCATATTAACAATATCATCATATGCAGAGACTCAATGCTGTCTATAAGAGCCATAATACACAATAATATAATATGAGGCAATAGATACAAGGGAATTGTGTTTTACCTCCTAAAGACTCTCAAATACCTAAACAAATGAAGCCTCTTGCATATCAAGCGACACCACAACAAGGAGGAAAATAAGAATGCAAAGATTGGATCTTGTCTAAGTAAAAGGAAAATGTTAATTAAGGGAAAATTAAGCACCCGTCATGTTCCTTAATTGTTGACATGATGCATGTACATGGAAATGACAATTGGAGGGGTGTCAAAGTCTTTTCAACACCCACTTCTTTGATATTGAGTAACTTCACTCATTGCCAAAGTGCATGTGCAACCTGATTATTAACGAAGGTGATTATGGGAAATTTTGTTGGTTCAATGCTCAGAGCTTGGTGGCTTGGCCATGGTCCTCATATAGACATTGTTGAAGACACCCTCATATTCCATATTTATCCTCTCGGTACTTGTCCTTCAGTTACCAGGTTTGGTCGAGTTCTTCATGAGCTGCTCATTTTCACTGCTTTCATTTTAAACAAGAATTTCCCAAAAATATGTTGTGAGTGGTCTCTTTTAGAATTTTTTTACAATCATCGAGGGTCCTCCCGATTTTATCTATCAATCCCTCTTCCTCTCGTCCTTTTCTCTGTTCCAAGACTCTGAGACTTTTCAATCCTCAATCCCTATATTTTCATTATGTGCCCAGTCTCCCTTCATACCTCCCCCCTACTCTTGTGGGGATTATCCCTTATTCTATTCTTGTCTACGTCCTTTAATTAAATATTTGTGATCATAACTCTGTTAATCGAGGAATTTACAACACTATGGAACTGAAATGGAATGATATAGAAGGTACCTTGAAGTGGTATGAGGATATTCCTCCGAATGAAGGAATCATAGTAGGCTTTCCTAAATTTTCCCAAGTTCTTTCTGTCATGATATTTACCTGTGTTTCTTCATAAAAAACACACTCAATGTCAATGTCTCCTATTTTGGCTTGTATGCATTCTTTTTCTTGAAATATCTATGATAATTTGATATTTTTGTGATCATTTAGGGTTTCTTTCATTTATAGTTATACATTCTCTAATTCTTTCTGGTGTTCTTCCATGGTCTCAGTTTCTTGACCTCCCTTAGGGTTTTCTTGTCTCATATTCATTCTTTTGAGCTTAGCAATCATTCTAGGGCAATCTGAAACTTCATGATCCATGGCTTTACAACAAGGACAACTAGGTATTCTATGAGGACATTCCTTAACAAGATGTCCTGGTATTCAGCAACTGTAACAAAGTGTTAGTCTTATTTTTATTTGAAATGATACCCAGCCTTTCCTGTATTACACACTAGGATCATAGTATCTAACATGCAAAAAATTCTTTCTAGGGTCCTGCATCCATTTGCTAGTCCAAACATTCTTTCTATGCATAGGAATAACACATCTTTCACTATTTTTGTCAAATATACTCATATCAAACCTTCTTTCATCTAGCTGTGCCCTAAGTTTTAAGCTAGGAAACAATTTATCAAACATACCTAGATCCATACATTTGAAACAAAAATTTCCACTTATCTTACCTTTTCAATCAAAACCTTTCACTATTATTACCTTTATCAAAGTACATAGCTTTAAGATCTTACCTCTTTAACCAAAACTTCTTACTTTACTTTTATCAGAGCACAAAGCTTTCAGGCCTTACCTCATTTCTTCAGATCTAGATTTTCTTCTTGGCAAAGAGCTTCACGGGTCAAGTAGAATACTGCGCACTAAGGAAACATATGTACGCATGAATCTTTCTCTCCTTCAGGTCCTAGCAATCAGAGTTTCAAGTTCTGGTAACGGAACCATTTTTTGGAACGGGGGCAGAACCATGGTTCAACACTTACAACAACACACCGACAAAACCCTAACTACCAGCCTTTTCAACAACACTTGTGAAGCATATGAAGTCTCAGCCGAGGTAGAGGAAAGGGTGGTTGCAAGACTCAGATGTCTACAACCTTATATGGGACAAAGATTTGTGATTGTAACACATTAATAGAGAACTTGGAAGTTATATTTTATTAATATTCAGTCATAGTTTATAGTGCAACTAAACCCTAACAATAGATCAATGCATTATTCACACAGATCCAATAGATTTAAGCACTAAGCATACCAACATAGATCAGATCTAGCATTCATTCAAATTATTTAGCACTAAGCTACCATATTAGAATCTTCTAAGCATACATCAATACACTATGCATTTAACCACATAAACAAGAGAACAACCATAAAGCACAAAACAACCACAACACGGGATATATGTGGTTCACGCCCACCCTAGGGTTACGTCCACCAAATCTTCTTCTTTATTTATTTATGTCAATCTTTTACATGCACAAATCCATGATATCTTACTCCGCAGAGGATAGGAGATCTGCGCACACTCCACTGGATCCTCCTTCCCTGAGTTACAGAAAAAATCCTCTTCATAGTCTCTTACAATCACTTGCACCTAGCTCTGCAAGTTCTCAACATAGCATGCAGAAAGAACTTACATGTTTCACTTAGCATAGTGTCTAGCCTCTCTTCGATCACATAGATCGAACTAATTCCTACATCACCTATCTTTCTATTTATACATTACAAAACGGGCCTAAACATGGGTAAATCCATGGGCCAACATCCCCATACCTATTACATAAGCCCAAAACCCAAAAAGCCTTAAAAATGGGCCGAGATCCTGTGATCTTCGCTTCGACTTGCGCTTCGCCTTCAACAACCCATAGAATTACCAAAAGTAGGTCAAACATTACCAAGGATCCTCAAAACTTGGTCAAGGGCCAACAAATACCATAAAGGTTACGTCTAACTAAACACTAGAATCTTAGTAATACAAGAGACATCATGTTGCTATTATATATGAATAGTACAAGATTGTAGAGTCCATACTCATGATGGTTATTACAATACCCTTATTTGCATAATAAAGATTTTTCCACAATCCTAACCTAATCAGTTCCATTAAGTTATTCAGAAAAAAGCAAGCATGAGACTAGTTGAATAGAGTAATCAAGCTTCATGATTAGACTAGTGATAATAGCTCAGCTTATCATGGAGACTATTGGTAACACGTAAAACATACTTATGGAGATCAAGTATCCACTAATTATGTAAACACTGTGGAATAGAGCTAATTATATTAGTGTGAAAGAGCTTATAGCACTTGCATGTACTTTATACCTTCATATGAACAAACGATTGTACCAATTAGGGAGATATACGTGTGATTAAACTCCATAGAAGCCAATCAAGATGAGTAATAAACACCAGTATTACGTGCTTTACATGAAGTTCATACTGATTACAACTCTTTACCTCTTTAAACTAGTAATAAGGGTATACATACTAGTGATTGTTATCGAAACATAGACCTGTAGTAAGCTTGTTAGACTAGTGAACAAACCACCATTACGTTTACTCTTAAGCATACTGTATTTACATAATGAATAGAGCTGCAATATCATAACCTGTACGATGAATATTAGAGTCATTCAATAATCAGAAGCTTACTATGAGTACTATATTATTCAACAACTTGATATCTTAAGTAGCGTTATCACAAAGGCTAGTTATTCCATATTCTTTATATACTCTATAATGAGCTATTACCATTACATTTAGCTAGGATATGATTCAATGGGATTACTTAACCTATCCTAGTAATCATATAAGGGTAGTTACTATAAGGATTACATATATGATAGTGTTCAATCTAAGATTCATGAAATTACTTAAATGGAACTAATACTAAGTGATGTGGCATGTGCTTTACCCTTTCTAACACAATCTTAACAAGCGATCCATAAACTTTATAAAGTTCATAATGATAGTATATTCCATTATCTCTATTCCAAGAATATGATGGGCTATGATATACCAATAGGATATAACAAACTATTAATACTATTGACAATATTATTCGTCACAAGAGAGATGACCGAAGTAGCTTTTGCGATGAACTATCAATACTATTGACGATCTTATTCATCACAAGAGCGATGAAATATATCAATTTAAAACAAATAATAATAATGATTAATGTAAGAGAGTGCCTTCAATGGTTATCAATTACAGTTTCTCCATAACATATAGGTCAATAGTAACTTGGTTCTAATTCCAGCTTAAGTGATATGCTTCACACTAGATATGTAAAATTAATATGTATGTATGAATAGTGATCAATGGTTATATAATATGGTCTTGTGATATGTTTTTATCTTAATCTATTTTCTAGATTGTAGTTGCACCAATTCCATTTGAGGCAGAGTGGAGGTACCATTTCTATGCTAGAACAAACAAATGGTATTAACCAACTTTGGTAGATTGTGTTTTCTCGTGGCTATTTGATCAATATGAAAAAGATTTCAGGGCTTTGCCTTGCTATGTGATTTGGGGAATATGACTTTCAAGAAACAATATGATTTTTGAAGGATTGGAACTGAATACAACATAGGTATCCCATAAGATAAGGATCTCTTTCAAATTAAGTTGGAAGACTTTAAAAGAAAAATCTCAGAGAGTTCTAAAGGAACCTAACATTGATTATCTAAAATCTTGGGGTTTTTTCGACAAAGCTTGTCAAGGGGATACAAGTATGTGTGGGCCAGGTGATATTCTCCATATTAACTCTTCCCAGTATTTTCTTATGAAGTATGTTAAGGTACCAACAATAGAGTTGATTTTTATGCCCTTTGAATTATAATGAATACTTCAAGGGACAAAATATAGAAACATATGCAGGTCATTGGAGATTCGAAGCCTCTGATGGATTGGGGCAATAGCATAAGAAAAATTGCAAATATTTTTCTATCCCCAATAATGAGTCTAGTGCTAGAGGTAAAACATGTTGGAGTTACTTCACACACACCTAGGATTTATTTTTCCTAAAGTTTTTCCTTGTTTATTAATCATAATTAGTCATGATCCAGTCTCCTATATTTAGGGGAGAATATTCCACTTGGAGAATATTCTCTTTTAGTTGACACTTCAGTTTGACTAGTTGAGTTGAGTTTAGATGTTGCATTGATTTTGTCACCATGAAACATTGGGATCATCACCATGCTAATTCGCACTTGCCTTGGGATCATCACACGACTGGCGCATTACCCTTGATTTCTTGAGTTAACTCCTTACTACTCTTTGTTCAGTCAGTTAACTGAATACTAGTTGTCTAGTTAACTTAGCTAGGTGTAAGTTCACTCCCGTAACTACGTGAGAGACTAGACTAGGTGGCAGTTCAGTCTCGTAATTGTTCGTGTGTGTCCATATCACTCTATACCACCACTATGTCTCAATAGTTACTCATGTATCCTATATCTATTGTAAATTATTCACTTTTTGAGTGTGGAATACGATTAATGAGAATTCTTCCATTCTTTTTCTCATTCTTCTTCTTTCTCCAATTCTCTCTGCAAATGTGTGTACTATTGTTTATCTAGATATATTATGTGCAGGTTAAACACATTTACATGGTATCAAAGCTGATGGACTACTAAGAAAAAGCTACACGAAATTATTTGTGTAGGTACTGAAGATTGAAGAACGCAGAAAATATGGAATTTATGTTTTACTCAACGATAATACTTCTCACGCCTCATAACTATTTGCAGTGGAAGCCAAAGATTCTAATTCTTCTCAGAAGTAGAGGCTTATACGAAATAACCATGGCAATAGAAGTAGATCCTCATTCCATCGATGAGAAAAATGGCTTTCTCAATAGATAAGATATGGCCATAGGATTTATCTGCTTGACTATTTCTCCATAAATTCTCCACCAAGTATGTGATGTCACACAAGACTTCACTCCAAATGAATTATGGGCCATATTGGAGGTTCTATTTGGGAACAAAGAAGATTTTTAAGATTTCATGGAGGAGATTGGAAAGATAGAGGCAGAAGAGAAACCATCAGAAGATCAAGCATCTTATTCTGAAGAGTCTTTTACAAAAGTATTTGCACAAATTTGTATTCCAATAATTGAAGATGATGTCTACTCCATTTTAGATTTTTTTTTTTATGAATTTCATGTGGAAGATATATGGTATGCATCTCAAGGGTCACATGTAGACACTTTTCCATGTGCAATGCATGCATCTCAAGAGACAAAAAGGGAGTCATGCACATCAGACTCTATTATGATATTTTATGAGGTAAATTTGCAGAAAAAAATTGGATATTTGAATTCATCTCAGGAAAATATCAAATTTCAAAAAATAAATCATCCGAAATGGATTCCGGGAAGTGAAGTTATGATCGTTTTAAAATCAACAATATTTCAACGTTTTTTTGAAAACGACCGCATGGTTTTCAAAATTTCATCCAAACTTTATTTGGATCTTATTCATTGCAAGAAGAGAACGTGGATATGTGTGGAATTCTTAATGATGCATAGAATTCATCAGATTTGTGCAGACATCTACATCTTCAACAAAATCTTCAACAAGTACAAACTTGCACAGTTGCGAGGTCTTCTTGGAGTGAAGGACAAGGTTGCTTAGCAACTGTTTTTTTGTTCCTTCTCAATTTTTTTTTACATACATTGTACCTTGAGGGGGGGCAGGGGGGGGGTTCCCATGAGTTTTTCCCTCTTTCCTCATTTATTTCGGTGTATCTTTTGTATTTGGGTACCTAACATGGCCTCATTGCTGGGACCCATTCTTTATTTTCACCATAGTGATGTTCAGGGGGGGTGTTGGAGTTACTTCACACACACCTAGGATTTATTTTTCCTAATGTTTTTCCTTGTTTATTATTCATAATTAGTCATTATTAAATATCTTATATTTAGGGGAGAATATTCCACTTGGAGAATATTCTCTTTCAGTTGACACTTCAGTTTGACTAGTTGAGTTGAGTTTAGATGTTGCATTGGTTTTGTCACCATGCAACATTGGGATCATCACCATGATAATGCGCACTTTCTTTGGGATCATCAAAAGACTGGCACATTACCCTTGATTTCCTGATTTAAATCCTTACTATTCTTTGTTCAGTTAGTTAACTGAATACTAGTTGTCTAGTTAACTTAGCTAGGTGACAGTTCACTCTCGTAACTGTCTGAGAGACTAGACTAGGTGGTAGTTCACTCTTGTAATTGTTGGTGTGTGTCCAAATCACTCTATACCAACACTATGGCTCATTAGTTACTCATGTATCCTATGTAAATTTTAAATTATTTACTCTTTGAGTGTGGAATATGCTTAATGAGAATTCCTCCATTCTTTCTCTCCTTCTTCCTCTTTCTCCAATTCTCTCTGCAAATGTGTGTATTATTGTTTATCTAGATCTATTCTGTGCAGGTTCAACACATTTACAAAACAATTTTTTGATGCTATATATTTCTTCATATCTATAGAGAATACAATACAAGAACATAACAATTATTTAAAGAAGTTGTGCCAATGCAAAAGGGGTCCCTCTTTGTTCAGGATTTTAGAGAAGGGGCTTAGATTTCCATAATGAAATCGAATATTTATTAGTTTCTTGCATTTCATATTATCTTTCTCAGAAGAATATTATTTTGTTTTTATTAAGAATCATATCTAAAAGGGTATATTCTTCAGAAGTAAAGGCTGCCTTAAAGGAGCCTAGGATGACAATATATAAGTAGCCATAAGACTATTGAACAAATTGTCAATGTTGAATTTTTTTATCAAAAATACATGCCATTTAGGCATCCTTAGGAAGATCAATGTATATTTTGATTTCATTCTTTCCATATCAAATACATATATTATTTTCTTGGAAGAAAAAGGTCAACTAGTCTTACCTAAGGTTGATGATGTTACATGTTAGCTTCTCATGTGAATTTGTTGACTAGATGGATGGATGTTATTCATTTGTTTCTGTCTCCTTGTTGATTAATGGTTTTTCTTCATCTTTCTTCTAACCATCGAGAGTTCTAAGGAAGGGCTTCCCACTCTCACCTCTACTCTTTCTTCTTATAGTGGAAGGTTAAGAAAATGTATTTTTCATGAAAGAGGTAATGGTAGATTGAAAGATACCAAACTCATGAACCATACATCTCTAACACAACTATTGTTTGTATATGTTTCCTTACATTTCGATCACAAATATTTGAGGGATGCATAAAAATTCATCATGCCTTGGAGTTGTATTATAAGGCAATTGGGATGGATTTGAATGATAAAAAATCATCTATAATGTTTCATAGAGCAATGGAATGATAGCTTTGAGGTATAAGAGGATTATTTCCCTTACAAGGAGATTTTCAAATAGGGCTTAAATATCTAGGTTGTAATTTAAAGCCTAATGAATATGAATTTAGGGATTGAATCTAAATTTGTAGCAAGATTGAGAGTAGGGTTACATCTCGTTACACCAGATCACTTTCTCTAGGGGGGGAATTAAGACTAGTGAAGGAAATTTTGGAGGTTATCCCTAGATTGGTAGTCTCTTGCATACATCCCTAAAGGAATTATGCATAAAATCAAGCGAAAAATATTTAATATTTTATGTTCTAGGAAGAATGAGAAGGAGAAGATGGCTTTAGTTAGATGCACAGAGCTAGCAAAGCCTAAGGTGGAATGGAGGTGGGAAATAAAGAATATCCTTTGCTTCTCCAAGGATCTTCTTGTTAAATTTCAAACCCAACACACGGTGAATTATTTCCTAGAAAACTCTTGTTGTAATAAAGTTATTATGCAAAGGGGCGACAGACACGGGGGGGAGGATTATCTACAAGCTCAAAGGAAAAATTCTAATCAACTACGTCTAGGGTCTTGGAACTCTAACAAATAATGAACAGGAGGCCTTTGCACTCTACGTTCGTATCAAAATATCTCTTTCACACCAAATTAACAATATCATCATATGTAGAGACTCAATGCTTTCTATAAGAGCCATAATACACAAGAATATAATATGAGGCAATAGATACAAGGGAATTGTGATTTACATCCTAAAGACTCTCAAATACCTAAAAAAATGAAACCTCTTGCATATCAAGCGACACCACAACAAGGAGGAAAATAAGAATGCAAAGATTGGATCTTGTCTAAGTAAAAGGAAAATGTTAATTAACAGAAAATTAAGCACCCATCATGTTCCTTAATTGTTGACATGATGCATGTACATGGAAATGACAATTGGAGGGGTGTCAAAGTCTTTTCAAAACACACTTATTTGAGATTGAGTAACTTCACTCATTGCCAAAGTGCATGTGCAACCTGATTATTAACGAAGGTGATTATGGGAAATTTCGTTGGTTCAATGCTCAGAGCTTGGCGGCTTGGCCATGGTCCTCATATAGCCATTGTTGAAGACACCCTCATATTCCATATTTATCCTCTCGGTACTTGTCCTTCAGTTACCAGGTTTGGTCGAGTTCTTCATGAGCTGCTCATTTTCACTGCTTTCGTTTTAAACAAGAATTTCCCAAAAATATGTTGTGAGTGGTCTCTTTTAGAATTTTTTTACAATCATCGAGAGGATTTTCCTATACAAATCATCCATTGTTTGGTTTTTAGACCAAGGGTTTTTGAAGCCCGAAACTATCAAATTTCATAGCCTACAAATTTCATCTAAATTTTTGCGGTTCCCCCAGGGTCCTCCCCATTTTATCTATCAATCCCTCTTCCTCTCATCCTTTTCTCTGTTCCAAGACTCTGATACTTTTCAATCCTCAATTCCTATATTTTCATTATGTGCCCAGTCTCCCCTCAGACCTCCCCCTACTCTTGTGGGGATTATCCCTTCTTCTATTCTCGTCTACGTCCTTTAATTAAATATTTGTGATCATAAATCTGTTAATAGAGGAATTTACAACACTATGGAACTGAAATGGAATGAGATAGAAGGTACCTTGAAGTGGTACGAGGATATTCTTGAATGTATACAAGCAGAATTAGCAACTTGGAAAATATTTTTTCTCTCCTAAACAGAACTGAGAGCCTATATCAATAAATGCACAAATAGTTTTCCATAGAAAAAACAATGGCCATGACTATGCAGAGAACAAAGAAACTAGAGGAGGAAGTTAGACAATTCCAAGAAAGAGGTCAAAAGGCAAAGGATACATGAACTAGAAATGACAGTGGCCACATTGCTTCAAAGGTTGAACACTCTTGAACATGAATGTGACTTCTACAGATCTTGAGAAACCCCACAATTCATAAGACGATGTTATCCAATGATCGATATAAAATCAAGTAAGGGTGGGGTAAGAAGGTTTGGAAGATCAAGGATCCATTAAAACACATGCTATTTTTGTGGATGGCTCTCTCAGGCAAGGTCCTTACTTGGGACAATTTCCTTCAAAGATCCTTCAAAGGTCCCAATTTGTTTCCTCTATGCAAATGTGCTTCTGAGACAATGTATCAGATTCTTGTGGGATGCCACTTTTCTCTAAAATTTTGGGATGCATCCATCACTCTTACCGAAGGGAATGGTAGCTAGAGAGGTTCATCCTTAGTGGAGATTCTTAAGTCTTCGTGGGAGAACAAAAGATTATAGGAATTTCAATCACTTCTTGTAATTGTATGTTGGGCCTTATGGAGAACGAGGAATTATATGCTATTTGAGGAATGGATTGTCTCCCCCTTACAAGTATTCTATAAAATCATGTACAGTTCTGATAAAAGCATGATAAAAAAAAATGCTAGTGCGACAATTGTTGAGTAAAGAATAAATGAAACAATACCTACCCATCCTTGAAAAGAATGATCAAATCAAATTTATATATGTTATCAACTGTGGAGGAGAGTTGGGACCATCTAGAGGCAAGTTGGTGACAAATTCGACAAGTTACATGTAGTCTCCCATTTTCAAAACTCTAATTAAGTCCTATTCACAAAAGATCACAAACTATAATCAAAACAAGTATAATACAATCAAGTACTTGTTAAACTGTATGAATATGCACATTTATAAATTTATCCTTTACTGAAGAACAGGCGCATTCTTTTAGTGCTAGAATGCTAATATTCCTTATCAACTTTGGGTTGAATTTACTGAGCTCTTTTGCCATGAACTCGATGCATTTTTGCAATCCTTTAAACAACATGCTATTGTGTTTTTTGGAATTGTTGTTGTATAAAACCCTGTAACTAATAAAATAAGTAAGAAGTTAATACCAAACATAATATGAAGTATTTTTCAAATGGTGAAAAACACTCCAAGTATGTTTTGAATGATAAGAAGTATAATTCATGAAAAATGATGAAAACCTTCGCCATGGAGTGAGTTGATCAACGAGAAATGTGACCTTATCCAAAACCTCTTCATCCTTTGGTCTTATTTCACCAATACAAATAATTATATCCATGATGAGTCCCAAAATTAAACCTGCCAGACTAGGGTCTGCTCCCCGTACAAATGAATGTCGTACATGTCTTTCTCCTTGGTAGTGGAGAACAAATTTTATTTCAGTTTGTCTATTGTGTTCTAGAATTCGTCCCGAGCTTCAGTGAATCTCTTCCAGGCCATCAAATGATGAACCATCCAATATCTTTGATTCTTGATCTCATAAGGTGACCCCACAAGGCACAGGCGTAGGGGCTTGAGACAATTGAGAGATAATTTAATGGTTTTTAATAATTCATCTTCCCTACTTTGTGAAAGCTCATCGGTCTCTGAAATCCCTTTAGTTAAATTGTTACAACAAACCTTCAACAGAGGAACCAAGAAGTTGGGAACATACCTCTTTGCGAGGCGATGGATTTCTAGGGTATTCTTCTTGTTTTCTTTGCCATTGATGAACCCAGGTAAAGCCTTTAGATAGTCAACTACCTTCTTGTGAAGTCCAACCACATCATAGCCTTTGGCCTTGGAAAGAATAGTTGCAGGATCCATGGTATAGGAGGGCAGAGGGGTTCAAATATTTCTTAGGTCCTCCTTTTCTTTGTTTTATTTGGTCTCTTATGTTGGTGTTTGGATTGTTGGCGTTAGTGTGAATGATATATCTATTCATGTTTCAAATTTGGGATTTTAGATTAACAAAATCGCCCTCTCCCATGGAAAAGGTGATAATTTTTTGTGGATTTCAAATGCTCCTCTCCCTCTCACACCCAAAAGAGATGAGACCACCCATTTTTTAATCTATTCATGGATTTCCATTGACCATGGAGTTTTTTAAGCTTACGTGTTAAAAAAAAATCATCTTCCCAACTTTTTATATAGTTGGATTTCAATCTTCAACTTAGGGAATTTTAATTTTTTTTTTATAGTGTAATGTTTCAACAATTTAAGGGAAGCATCTTTTTTCTCTACTCGTACTCCCCTCCCATTTTTACAAGATTAAATAGTTCCTCTCAACCCATATTTAATAATTATACGTGAAATTATGAAACTATGTTTCACTTTTTTATTTATTACTAAAAATATGGGACAAAAGCCAATTTTACCCTACACCTCCATCATGGAAACATAACAGTATGCTTCACAATGTTCTCGAGTGCTAAATAAATCATGTCCAGATTATGTATGTTTTTCATTGTCTTGTTGTGGGTAGTATATATCCTTAATGTGTTACATGTATCATGGAAAACACATGTTAAAGGACGTACTTAGCTAAGTCAAATAAGTCAAGACATAGAACACCACCATAAACTTGTTAAGTAAATTAAACCAAGATATATGAGATAGCCATAAACTAATAAAAAAATATGTGTTAAACTAGAGTGATAAAGAAATCATTATTAAACTAGAATGGTAAATAAATCACTATGTTAATTTAAATACTTGTAAAAAACTAATCACATGCATAACACACAAATATATATTTATTTTTTAAGTAAAAAGTTGGAACCTATTATATTAATATAGACAAAATAGATATCTGTAGGTGATGCCAGCTGTCCCGCCTGAGCAGGAAACTGGGACAGCTGGGCATCCATGTCCAAGTATCGCCATATTTGCAGCATAAACAAAATTTGGCCAAATTGTCTCTGCTACGTCCCGCCCGAAGGAAACCGGGACGAGCAGACATAGTCCTGAAACTGGTTCTATTACCTAGAACTGTAAAACATTGATATCTATCTAGCCTAAGGCGTAAACTAAAATAACTAAACCATAAGCAAAGTCTGGGACTGCACATCAGATAACCTCTGATCCTGGGTGTGTGTCGTCGACCGCAGAGTTCTTCCATCTTGCAGGAAAGGAGTAGGCTCTTGCGCATGTCGGGAATTGCTTCTTTAGCATGGCTCTCAAGTGCATTGCAAAGAACATGTCGAGTCGTTGCTCTAGTCTCGCGATGTGGAAGACCTGGTCCTCAAGCAGATTTCTCATCTCAAAGAGGAGATTGAGATAATCCCAGTCTATTGAAGGTTACTGCTCTGGGCGATTGCTATCCACGCGCTCCTCACTGGTGGTCGCTCTTCCTCCCTGCGCGTTGTGTCCCTCTGCTTCCCTGGTGGGCTCGGGGGGAGGTTCTTCTTCCACATAGCAGGGTGAGTATGGCTGCTCAACACCTGTGTTTATTCCTGCCGGCCGTGAAGTACCAGCCGAGCCAAAATACGAGCGCGGGTTCCAATCTTCAGGCACAAAGAACAAGGTGTGCTTAGGCGGACTTTCTAAACCTCCTGCCGGGATCTCCTCCTCAACGACCACCATTGGAGGTGTCCTTAGCCTCTCCCTACGTCTTCTGGTAGCCATTTCCATTACCCTTTCGAAATTCTCCTTTCTTTTACGGCGCGACTGCGCAGCATACCAAGCCGCCCCCCATCGCAATTTTCCTCTAATTCTTGGCATGTTTCATTCCCAATGAATTCTCCGAGGGCTCTCAGTTGGAGTCGAATTGTTGGGGATAGGCGAGGTGACTAAGAGCAGCGACCACTCCAGTGAAATGTGAGAAAATCGACCATGGTGGTGGTGTGCTTGTGTGTTCGAGGGAAGTCTGCTACCGGGACTTACACCGCGTATAATGAATGATAAAACTGTAGCCAAATCTATAACCTCATCCATCACCTCCGCCATTAAAACACATTGGTTAGTGCTGGTACCCATCACTTGCGCGAGGAGTCTCGGCCTTTAATGCCCCTGCATGTGTGCATTGCTAGTTAATGGGTGAGTTGACGCGAGCCGGTGGATGTATTAACTTTGCATCCTGGCTCACCCCCACATGGCTGCATTGCCCTCCTTGTCACCCCATCCGGGGAAACACACAAATATATTTAGTTGCACAAGAAGATAATAAAAAAATTATTGCAATCTAGGTTCAATTTCATGCTCTCACCTAATTGCCTTTGGCTTAACAATCACAGGTATAAATACAAATAACTAGTCAAAGTCACTTTACTTGGGCCAATGGTTTATGCCCCCATATATATTGCATGAGATAATAAACTACAATATAAAGGTGTGTAGAAAGTGCATGAATGTATCAATTGATATTATATCAACTAGGGACATAATGGAATTTTATCCTGGAATGTATCCTAACTCAACATTATTGTTTCTAAAATAATGCATTGCTATAAGGTAGATAGAGAGGTGGTGGGGGGTCCAAGAGGGACCATAATGATAATAGTGGAGGCCATTCAATGTAAGGTGGAATAGGTTCACTATATTATTAAATAAGGCCCACTATGATAGTTAGATATAATAAATGGGTAGTTAGATATAATAAATGTAAGAGGACTTCTTAGAAGGTTCTACTTCTAGAAGATTCCTCCTCTAGAATGTTCTTAGGTGATGGTAGCACTATATAAAGGGGTTCAAGAAATGTAATGGTATATGAAGAGAGTATTGTATTTGGAGCAGTAGCTTAGTAGGAGGATTCCCCCTCGAAGAGGCAAGTGAACAAGAGAGGATCCCTTCCATAATAGGATCCATTGTATGGTCTTTCCCTACCTCAAGGGTTTGGTAATAATAAAGTGTGGTTTCTTCTATATTGCTTGGTGGATCTATTGTGTATTCTATATTTTTGGTGATTATATTTTTATATCTATTCAAGTACTTAACAAGTGGTATCAAAGCACTTTCCTTGGTAGACATTATGGGAAAATATTTTTTTATTTTTGCAGATTTTGTTTTCGGAGAAGAAAAAAGGAGGGCCACGACATTACAGAAATTTTTGGTATAGTTCTATAGAAATTTTGTAGAACCAGATTTTATATCTGAGTTCCTCTCAGAAAATCACCCAATTTGAAAAAAAAAATCTTCTAAAATGAAGTCCAAGAAGTCAAGATATTGAAGTTTTAAAATATGCAAATTTTTTAGGGTTTTTTCCGCAGATGACGACGCAATTTTTTATTTATTTCTGTAGCAGTTTGTTGGCAGCCAACCCAATTTTTTTTTGATTGCTCTCAAAAGCTGCCTACACCCCTTGTCGTATTACGACAAACCATTGTCGCATTGTGCTAATGGACATTCATCTTATTTTTGCGACAATTCCAATTCAATTTCATTTTTA